>VYZW01023070.1:0-67747 GCA_013401315.1 Balaeniceps rex
AAATCAGGGACTCTTTCACTCAGTTGAGTCATTGAACTAGGGAGGAAAAGAATTTGGACTGAATTTTTGTATTGACTTTGTAAGAACTGTGGCTATGCCAAAGGCAATGTACCGTATGTAAGTTTATAGGCACAGTGGATGGTTTCTTTCTATTCATGCACTTTTCCCTATTCATACCAAAGTCATTCAAATAAATAGGACAAAACTTTCCCAATAATGAAAGAGAAGGGAAAACTTATATCATTATTCTTACTGCAACAGCTTGGAAATTGACCTTATTATACATACTCATTGGGTGATATTTGGGAGACTATAGAGGACTAGAATGTCTGACAAAAATCTTGTCAACATTGAAATATTTGATTTATATGGCTCTTTCCATAACAATTACATGATTTTTAAATTAAACCACATTTCCCCACCAAGTACACCACAATCTTTTTTAGTCTTCTTCCATATCATTTTTCTCCAAAGTGTCTGTCTTTATAATGTGTCGATCATTAGAATAATGCATATTTGATGAAAACTTGCAATAAATAACATTTTGGACACTGTTTCCAGTCACTGATTGATGTGCATATTATTTTGTCTGCTGTATTTAACTGACATGTCTCAATTTTTCCAATATCCAAGGGGCACGTACAGTATAGTGACGGAGAATTCAGATGACCTATTTTCAGTTTCTCTTATGGAAATAAAAGATTCACTAAGTTG
This sequence comes from Balaeniceps rex, assembly GCA_013401315.1. Classification (NCBI taxonomy): domain Eukaryota; kingdom Metazoa; phylum Chordata; class Aves; order Pelecaniformes; family Balaenicipitidae; genus Balaeniceps; species Balaeniceps rex. Next base: position 715 of record VYZW01023070.1, read on the forward strand.
CAATTCTATACAAGGAAAAACAGTGTAATTCACCTGAAAATCCAAGCTCACCAGTTTTCACATAAGCTCACACAGACCACAGCACACAGTATATCAAACAAGAATCTGGCCATTTTTCATGTTTTTACAAACACTGCCATTTATGGGAGCACATAAGAGAAACTGAAAACAGCATCACTTTGTTTGCAGTGGTAGATGCATAACTGCATGTGATGACTTTGAGATGTGTTGGTCTCTGCAACTCAAGTTGTCAGAAGCCTCACCAGCAGAATGAGCTTTTTTTGTCTGTAAAGTGACAGACTGAAGTTAAATATAGAGCGTGGTGGATATTTTAACTTCTACTGTACCATTGAGATGACTTTAATTATGTTTCCTCCTAAGTTAGTTAGAGCACCTTTTGCCCATCTTCCTGTGAAAGTCACCTTCTGAAACTTTGATTTTCTCTGAGTTAATGCTGATGAAATATCTTGAAAAGTGACTGGTAACTGAGTGAAATGGGCTCCTCCCTTAAGGGCACAGAAAGAGCGTGGGTAGAGCTTTGTAACTCTTTGTTTTGCAGAAGAAAATTGCAAAGAGAGGGGAAAGGAAGAATTGGGGGATGAGGAAAGTATGTTTTTGTATGATAGGACTTCTACAACCATGCATAGTTTGTATCCACCACCAAGAGTTGCCTAAAGCATATGACTGCTTGCAGCCTCTCCCCAATCCAGTTCATTTCAAAACAGTGACTCTATTTAGGGCAGAAGCTTTTATAATTCAGGCTGTTATCTATGGGGTAAAAGGGATTTAAACAAAAAACCTGATTTATCCTTTTACCTACCATCTAGAGCAGCTATTGTACCTGAATGATATTCCAGATCTTTCCCAGACAACTCTTGTAACAAAAAATAAACTGCAAGCTGCATACTGCTTTTTTTTTTTCGTCCATCTAATATTTTTGTACCTGATCATTTTTGTATGGGGTTTTTAGTACAAGTAAATCAATACCGACAAACTTTTGAGAACGTGCATTAAATGACTCAGCTGAGCACTGAACTTATCAGCCCTTTTTCCACTAAAGCTTCTCTCACTCAACAGGATGAAGAGTGCCTGGATTAAAAGCATAACTAAGTTACATTTATTTCGTTATACCAAGAACTGGCTTTGTGCACAAACATCAAAGACTTAATGGACATGCTCCATTTTTTTTTTTGGAGCTTGTATATTAAAAAAATCTAATACTTGTGGATATTACATTATCTTTGCAACTTGCAAATGAACAGTAGTATAGTCCTTAAAAAAGTTTGCATCCCTAAAAAACTCCATTTACCCAGGCACTCAAGTATGAATCTGAGCAACTCTTCAGTAATAGAACACAGGGGAAAGCAGGGGCACAGGAATGCTTTGTTTGAAAGTGAAAAAGAAAAGTGGTGTGTGTTTTCTCATTAGAAAGAAGGAAAACTGTCTGGTTTGGAGTAGAAAACTTATATTGTCTGAACTTCATGCTACAGCTGCTCAGGCAAGTCTCAAGCCTGATCCTACAGCTGAAGAACCGTAGAAAGAACAGGTAGTCCTTATACTGTTGAAGTAACAGCCTAAGGATGCTTATTAGGTGACCTTGATAGAAAGATGACTTCAGCTGTTTTATTTTGTTGTTGAGATTTTTTTTTTTCTTCCCCCCAAATGAATGTGAACTGTAGAGGGCAAGAAAAGTTAATGCCCAACATGAGACTGGACCTGGGGATCAATACATTAGCAGGATCTCATAGACCTACTCAATGCAGAATAAAACAGATGATTTGTCTAGGACTCCCCCGCAAAAAAATCTTGAGAAGTCAGGTTTGGAGATCATCATGTCATTATAACATGGCTTAGTAACAGGATTCTCCTAACCTGTCTACCCTTAAATCAATTTTACTAGGTCATTGATTGATGACTGTCCAGAAAGCTTCCAATTTCTTGCCTACTTCAACAAAGGCCCTGTCAAAAAAAAAAAAAAAAAGTCTTTTTTATTTTAGTCTATTTAATTTCAGTGCACACACATGCAGAGTAAGTCCCTAAAATGAGGCCACAGAAATTGAGTTGTTGGTGTGCCTTCATGGAATATCTTGCAAAAGTGATGGCAATCGTAATGTCTTCAATGTATGTACCAGTCCAAACAACTAAATAGTTTGAGGGCAAAATACTGTGAGAAAGACTGATTTTGAACAAATTCAGTCACTGCCCCCAGTAACAAAGGTCTTAAACTAAACCATAACTTTCGGGTTTGCCCATAATGAAACATCACGCCTCAGGCCGTTGTGAGCCACAAAACCTCAGCTGAGGTTATGATACTCTAGGGTGTGCCTACAGAGCACAGATTTGTTAACTCATGTTATGATAACCATTACTTGGAAGAATTTTATTTGTAGTGATGAGAGACTTTATAGAAGATGGAAGAGAGAGACAGGTATGTATATACTTATGTGAAGAAAAAATGAAAAGTTAAGTCAGCTAAGACTTCTGTTGACTAATGAACATTATAAAGAAACAGCCTAATATCCCCTATGTAAATCCTCTGTTGATAGAAAAAGGTTTGTTTCTTGATTACTGCACAATAGTGTCTACATTACCCAACTAAACAAAAAATGCTTAGCCACTGATTTCAGAAATTCTACAGAAGTGCTGAACATCCATGCCAGATATTAATTCCTTGCACCCACCAGCAAATCAGGATTAAATACTTCTTCCAAGCTGTTTATCAAGTGCCCAATCATCTGAAAAAGGAGGAAAAAGAAAGCAAAGAGACTTCAAAGATAAACATCTGTGATAAGCACCTTTCTCAGTGCTCCTGAAGGTACATTCTATGTGACCTTGTCATGATCCAGACTGGGCAGCCCAGGGAGGATCATGGCAGTTCTATGATTCCCTTGGGCTAAATTAAGGTGAAACAACACCAAACGATCATTTAAGCACTTTATTGATGGTAAAAAGACAACCTAAACTTAACAAGCGTAGTGGTAGACAACCTGAACTTGGAAAACGTAACGATAGGCAACATGGGTTCTAATTGGAATACTTATAAGAAGAAAGGAAAAAGAAGACTGGGGGGTGGGGGGAGAGGGAGAGGGAGAGAGAGAGAGATCACCGCCCTTGGATCCAGTGATGTTGATGGTAGGTGTGGCAATCCTCTGGTGGTGGGCGTGCACGCAGCTCTTTGGAGTTGTGTCTTTTATAGGCTAGTCCCCACCTCCAGCCCCACCCCTTTGATGACCGACATGGTTCTTTTTCCAGAATGTTCTTCCTCATCTGCTCAGGTGCCAATGTGTGCGTGTGGGTGGTCGTGAGCCCTTTCCCCAAATCAACTCCGCATGACATCCAGCCATACACAGTGAGTTGCTAGGCTCATTAGAAGGCTGAACTGTGCATCCTCCAACACACCTCCTGCCTCCCGGCTCCGCACCAGTCCACTTCTCACCTGTGGGGCTATGCAGACCCCGATTTGTCACTATGGAGACCTTAACTCATCTCTATGCAGACCTTAACTTGCCTTGACACAATGTTTGTGACATTCAATATACATTAACTCAGTCTCTCACAGACCTTACTTCTATCCTGCAAAAGTAAGTGCTCAAGTCAAAGCACCAGGCCTAAAACCCTCAAGAAGAGCCTATTCGATGAAACACTGGGTTCCCTTTATACAAAAAGAAATGAACATTTTTGGTCATAGCCAGCATGGGTTCATGAGGGGAAAGTCCTACTTAACCATCTTAATTTCCTTTTATGACAAGGTCACCCATCTAGTTGACCAAGGGAAGCCAGTAGATGTGGTGGTTTTGGATTTGAGCAAAGCTTTTGATACTGTCTCTCACAGCATCTTTCTGGACAAAGTGTCCAGCACACAGCTAGTCAAGTCCATAATACATTGGGTGACCAGTTGACTGACAGGTCAGTCTCAAAGAGCTATAGTAAATGGGATTACATCAGGCTGGTGGCCAGTCACCAGTGGGGTTCCCCAGGGCTCAGTTTTAGGGCCAGTGCTCTTTAATGTTTTGATAAATGTTCTGGATGCAGGAATCAAATCTGCATTAAGTAAGTTTGCTGATGATACTAAACCAGGAGGAGCTGTGGAGTCCCTCAAGGGTAGAGAGGCCTTACAGAGAGATCTGGATAGACTGGTGAGCTGGGCAATCACCAACCGTATGAAATCTAAAAAGAACAAGCGCAGGAATCTCCACCTGGGATGGGGTAATCCTGGTTATACGTACAAATTGGGGGACAAGAGGCTGGAGAGAAGCCCTGNACTTAACCATCTTAATTTCCTTTTATGACAAGGTCACCCATCTAGTTGACCAAGGGAAGCCAGTAGATGTGGTGGTTTTGGATTTGAGCAAAGCTTTTGATACTGTCTCTCACAGCATCTTTCTGGACAAAGTGTCCAGCACACAGCTAGTCAAGTCCATAATACATTGGGTGACCAGTTGACTGACAGGTCAGTCTCAAAGAGCTATAGTAAATGGGATTACATCAGGCTGGTGGCCAGTCACCAGTGGGGTTCCCCAGGGCTCAGTTTTAGGGCCAGTGCTCTTTAATGTTTTGATAAATGTTCTGGATGCAGGAATCAAATCTGCATTAAGTAAGTTTGCTGATGATACTAAACCAGGAGGAGCTGTGGAGTCCCTCAAGGGTAGAGAGGCCTTACAGAGAGATCTGGATAGACTGGTGAGCTGGGCAATCACCAACCGTATGAAATCTAAAAAGAACAAGCGCAGGAATCTCCACCTGGGATGGGGTAATCCTGGTTATACGTACAAATTGGGGGACAAGAGGCTGGAGAGAAGCCCTGTGGAAAGAGATCTGGGGGTTTGGGTTGATAGCAAATTGAATATGAGTCAGGAGTGTGCCCTGGCAGCCAAAAGGGCCAACCCTGTCCTGGGGTGTATCAAGCACAGCATAGCTAGCTGGTTGAGGGAGGTGATTGTCCCACTCTACACTGCACTAGTGCAGCCCCACCTCGAGTACTGTGTGCAGTTTTGGGCACTTCAATATAAGAAGGACATCAAACTATGAGGAGGGTGACCAAGATGGTGAAAGGCCTCGAGGGCAAGACTTACAAGGATTGGCTGAGGTCACTTGGTTTGTTCATCTTGGAGAAGAGAAGGCTGAGGGGTGACCTCATCACAGTCTACAACTTCCTCAAGGGGGGCAGTGGAGGGGGAGGTGCTGATCTCCTCTCTCTGGTGACCAGCGATAAGGCACAAGGAAATGGAACGAAGCTGCATCAGGGGAAGTTCAGACTGGACATTCGGAAGAGGTTCTTCACTGAGAGGGTGGATGGTCACTGGCAGAGGCTCCCCAGGGGAGTGGTCACGGCCCCAATCCTGTCAGAGTTCAAGGAGCATCTGGACGATGCTCTTAGTCATATGGTTTAGTTTTAGGCTGTCCTGAGAGGAGCAGGGAGTTGGACTCAATGATCCTTATGGGTCCCTTGCAACTTGAGATGTTCTATGATTCTGTTGCTAAGACAGAACAGCAAGATTTTCTATCTTGAATAGCAGAGCTACCTGGGGGAGAGGGATGACAAAAGGAAGGGGTGGAGGGAGATTGACAACAGAGGGGTTGATTTCTCACCAAAACCCAGATGGCCTTCGTGGTTTAAATGGCCTCTTGTTTCCCGCACTCCAAGTAGGTGCTTTGATTACCCTGCTATCGGTATAGCTGGGGACAAGGATGAGGAGAAAATGCAAGCAACTTTCCTCCTCTCCCTGTGAGGAACTTAAGGAAACATTTTTGAAAATCCTGAAAGAGTTTCCCAGGACAGAGACACTGCTTCCAGCACTAGTCTACAGCTCAATTTAACATTCGTTGTTTAGTCTCACTGCAACCAAGGTTCAAAGAAATAAAGCAGACATTTTACTTCACAGCCACAGGAAATTTAGAAATAATTGGGCTATTGAAATTGCTGTTTGTTAGGATTTTTTTTTTTTACTAGTTTGAGTTTGTGTGTACATCTTCAATTTGTGTAATATATTCAAGAGCTGTGCAAAAAATAAGGATTTGTTCAGTTTAAAAATATTTTCCTCTGGGAAATTTAGAAGACCCGATATTTAGCTTTCTGGTGGAAGTTTTATAATGATGGATTTTTGCTCAGAATTATGCAAAAAAGAGGAAGAATAGTTTTTTAGCACATTTCAACATATATTAGAAATGGAGCAGTGGCTGTCTTTGATTATGTAAAGAAAGACGACAAAAGAGCAGATGAAGAACAACTGTCAGAACCACAGTAAAAGTACCTACCATATAGAAATATTTAATCATAAATGAAGGAGGTCTTGCATTACATTTAATGCACAGCATTTGGGAAACATATCAGCCATGGATCCATTCCAAGCATAGAGCACCAGAACAAAACAAATGCATACTTCCAAACTTTTTTTTTGTTTGTTTGTTTTTTTTTTTTGTTTTTTGTTTGTTTGTTTTGAGGAGATGGGCACCTTACTACAGATGATGCATCAAAATGTCTTCTGGCCTAGACTTGCATCGGTTCTCTTCCTTTAGTCTTTAAGGAGCAGCTAAGACATTAGTAGATATGACTTTTGCAGGCTAAGCATTGCATATATACTGTCAGAGAGCAGAAGACTGTCAAAAAAAGCTTAAGACAAATTTATTAGCCTTGTCCAATAACATAATATCTTCTTCAGCAGAAAATGCCAAATCTATTTCTGAGAGTACTTGAGACATCATACATTTGTCATAGTTCTCCTCTGTTCTCTGTTTAATGAATCATTTTCAGCCTCCACTTCTAGATGGAAACAAGCAACAAAAAACTAACATAGTTTTGTAGGCTTTCAGTTAGAATAGAATAGAATCATTAAGGTTGGAAAAGACCTCTAAGATCATCTAGTCCAACTGTCAACCCAACACCACCATGCCTACTACACCATGTCCCGAAGTGCCACATCTACAAGTTTTTTGAACACCTCCAGGGATAGTGACTCGACCACCTCTCTGGGCAGCCTGTTCCAATGCTTGACCACTCTTTCAGTAAAGAAATTTTTCCTAATATCCAATCTAAACCTCCCCTGGTGCAACTTGAGGCCATTATTCTCTCATCCTATTGCTTGTTACTTGGGAGAAGAGACTGACACCCACCTTGCTACAACCTCCTTTCAGGTAGTTGTAGAGGACAATAAGGTCTCCCTTCAGCCTCCTCTTCTCCAGGCTAAACAATCCCAGTTCCCTCAGCTGCTCCTCATAAGACTTCCTCTCCAGACCCTTCACCAGCTTTGTTGCCCTTCTCTGGACACGGTCCAGCACCGCAAAGTCCTTGTTACTGAGGGGCCCAAAACTGAACAGAGTATTCAAGGTGCGGCCTCACCAAGTACTGAGTACAGGAGAACAATCACTTCCCTAGTCCTGCTGGCCACACTATTTCTGATAGAAGCCAGGATGCTGTTGGCCTTCTTGGCCACCTGGGCACACTGCTGGCTCATGTTCAGCCAGCTGTCAACCAGCAACCCCAGCTCCTTTTCCAACAGGCAGCCTTTCAGCCACTCATCCCCAAGCCTGTAGCGTTGAATGGAGTTGTTGTGGCCCAAGTGCAGGACCTGGCACTTGGCCTTGTTAAACCTCATACAATTGACCTTGGCCCATTGATCCAGCCTGTCCAGATCCTTCTGCAGAGCCTTCCTACCCTCAAGCAGATCAACACTCCTGCCCAATTTGGTGTCATCTGCAAACTTACTGAGAGCGCACTCAATCCCCTCATCCAGATCAGTGGTAAAGATGTCAAACAAGATTGGCCCCAAAACTGAGCCCTGTGGAACGCCACTTGTGACCAGTCACCAACTGGATTTAACTCCGTTCACCACAACTCTCCAGGCTCGGCCATGCAGACAGTTTTTTACCCAGCAAAGAGTACACCTGCCTAAGCCATGAGCCGCCAGCTTCTCTAGGAGAATGCTGTGGGAGATAGTAGTACACAACCCATGAATTGATGGTGACACTACATACCAGTTCACGGGTTGTGTACTACTATCAAGTTCCCCCTGCAGAACAATGAACCATAAAACAAAGTAATACCTTTCCTTCTCCCTCAAGGTACTTCCTATCCTGCTGTTTCAACTGGAAGTGGAATAAAATATTTAAACAAGCAAATGAACAGAGTAGGAGGAAGCACAACAAGGCTAAACACATGAGCTCCTCTTAGAGCAATTTCAACATTACCAAATGGTCCAAGCTTCCCCCATGCATCAGAGTTCTCCATTGCATATCCACCTACATGCACGCACATATGAAACCAGAAGGCAATGCCTTTTTAGGAATGAAAGCTGGTCTCAGCCCATGAGACAGAGGTATACAGCAATGCTGGTACTCAGCAGAAAAGTAGCTGGAAGCAGATGAAGTGCAGTCTACATATCAAAATTCCTTTTGAGAAGTGCAAAAAGCACTAGATAAATAACATTGCAATGGTATTATAATTCTCATTTTAAAATGGGGGGGAAATGTAGGTACAAAAGACTGCATGATCTTCTCAATGTTGTGTAGAAGCAGCTCTAAATAAATATCTGTATGAAAGTGAGCGTATATCCATGTATAAAGTGCCAGCAGTGAGGGACTCTTGGAAGAGAGTGCTTGAAAGACACCCCAGGTCCTAGTAATGTCAGTGCTGGCTAGACCTGCCTGGGTGCAAGTCAATGGCAGCAGGCACAGTCCACTTCCCCTAGTGAGCCCTGCAGTTACTTTAAATCCATACAACCCATACAACTTCTTTGGCTAGAGGTTTTAAACTAAAAACATTATCACCAAATGACTTTGTTACTTCCCAGGTCATGAAGATGCAAAGAACATTTCTTCTCAAATTTCCAGTTCAGTCAACATGTCCTTTATAAACCTACACTGTTGGAACTTTTTTTAGTTATGTTTGATCTCAGCACTTATTTTCTCCACCCTTTTTGGATGATTTCTCTATGTCAGATATCAAATACAAACACTTGCCTGTCAAGGTTGATTTCCATCCTTCTAAGCCTCCATTGTTCAGCTAGAAAACAGGCAGTTTCTTACAGCTCATCTAAGTGAGCTGACTCAAGGGGTAGAAAAAAAAAATTAGCATGAAGCACCAGACTTTAGTACACTTCAGTGCAACAAACATTTAAATAGTGGGAAGAGACAGGATGAGAGAAAAACGTACCCAGCACTGTGAACTTCTTTGCTGACATCTGTGTTTTCCAGTGATCAGAGATCTTCATGATAAAGGACAATTTCTTTTAGCACTTTCAGTTTCCCACCGAATACTTCAAAGCCTAGGCTTGATGATGCCTACACCGTGCATTTTCTCCCCGAGACACAGATCTTAAACTGGAGATACCAGCTAGCACAGTCCCTTTAGAATAGCAATGTTTCTGCCATGTTGGCAGCATCCAAGCCAGAAAGACCTGAAAGTGAGATACAATTCTCCACTGGCCAAAAACTAAAACTGATGTGGCATCTGCGGGTGGATCTGATTTTTCTGTCTTGAAACCAGTGAATTAGATGCATTTCAGGAGCTCAAAAAGAGAAGAGATTTAAGGACCAGGTGCATCAGTATATCAGGAACAGTACTCAAAACCTTTCACCCCCGCTTAGGTCTGTCTGCTGCTGGTCTGGAAAATGCCTAATGTATATTGACTTCACACAAAATGTCAGTTTTGGCTAAACCCACAGCTGAGCTTCCTGCCCAGCTGATATATGCCTTTTACCAGTGATACATTTGCACGTTCTGCCATTGCAGTGCTATGCCAGCTTGCTGTACCTTTGCTATCTCTTGCCTATGCTAAAGTTGCCTTGAAAGATTAATAGGGCTCCATTCTTCAGCACTGTCATTTCAGCACCTTTTATAAAGGTCATTTGCACTTAAAAATGAGGCAGTTAGAAAACAGTTAAGCATCTCTGGCAGAATGACTTTTAGGTCACAGGATACAGAGGCCCTTAGCTCTGGTGTGCGTCACTCCCATAAAAAAAAAAACACAGTAATTTACTGATAACCAAAATTGGTATAATAATTCATGCATGCAAGTTAAATAGAAAACAGAAGTATTTTAGGAGGATAACATCCATTATTACAACACTGTATATGCCCGAGACAAAGCTGACAAGTTTCATGGCCATTTTCACCATAGGCATGGCAAAAATATTACATTTTATGGTTGTCACAGATTAATGAGAAAAAACTTTTAAGTGCAGTTTTAATATTAAGAAATTAGCAGAGATTTAACGGTCCTTGCTTAGTTGAGTTAAGCAAAAGAAAAAAGCCCTTGAACAACTACAAACATCAGCTTGTGATCTGTGCCTCATTAATTCCTTTCACACAGCTAGAAGTGGGTGAAGCAAAGACAGCATCCAGCAATAAGTGCCTTTGTGTGGAGATTGATTTTTTCTTTTTTGTTTTGTTCTTAATGCAGAATGTGAATAGAATCCACAAAACCAGAATCCAAATAATTTGAATTGACCCAACCCAGGTTTTATTCAGGGCGGGGGGAGCCTGCCACCCAAAGTGAAACACGGATATGATGCAGAGTGTGCAGAAGGCAGACAAGCCCCAATTCATTGTGGTAACTGTTAACACTTTTTCCATCTTCAGAAGCTCACATTGGTGTCATTCACAAGAAAACAGTAGAAAATTGTTGAGGTGAAATATAAATTTTGCCTCCCTCAACACTGAAGTGTCATTTACAACTATAAACTTGACAGTGCACATTCCTATCTGTCAGCTGAAAGAGTTATGCCAAGCTGCAGCTTCAGGGTTCAGCTTCGCCTACCAACAATCCAGTGAAAAAGTACGTGGCTCCTTTTCAGAAGGGGTAGCAAAATATCCTCCACAGAGCGTAACATGGAGGTTTCCACCTCAAAGGCCACAGGATTTCTGAAAGGCAGCAACTTCCCTGTGACTGCATGGACCAGCCATCAAATTGGTGACTGCCTGCATAGCTATCACATTTAGGATTTCCAGAGATTTGGCAGCTCTGTTTGGAGACATGGAAACCACAGCATTGTACCATATCCTTTGAGCACCATTGTAGCTGTAAGAATCATATAGAACAGGTGTTTGCAAGTCCTAAATCTGCATAGGAAAACTTTTGTGCCTTCCCCTATAGCCTCTGACAGTACGACACCCCCAAAATAATATGAATTTACATCTTTCAACAGCCTTATGTATTAAGACAATCTCTATGTTTCTGGATAAATGAAAGCAGGAGGAGATTCAGGTCATTCAAATCTGTATCTTATCCATCCCAGCTATGACAAATGATGTTAAAGTTTACCTTAAGTGTCTATTTTAATGCTGCTGCTTTTGATTCAGCACAAAAGAGGTGCTTGATGGCACCTGAATTCTCCCATCATTAGAAAATATTGAATTGCCGAGGAGGGAGGAGGATGAAGAAAACATGTCCTTTGGATCAGGCTTCCAACAAGGAAGAACCTACCATGGAAGGGATGATGAGGGGCTCAGAAAGGTTCCTCACTCTGCAGGTGGATTTTTACAGCAAAGCTATAGAGGCAAAACAACCAGCTTGACGTCCTTGCCTGACTCCAAGCAAGGAGCTGAACCTGATCCTCCCACAAACTTACTGCCTGCTTTAGCAGCAGGATCCTGGTTGCTTATGTAGAAATTTGTAGAGAGACAAGTGCAGCAGTTAAGCAGTTCCACATCCATCTGACTTGCAGTACAGTGACTACAGATGGATTTATACATCCCAAATGATTAACACAACCCATACACTAACAGCTGTTCTAGCACGTGTACTTCTCTGAGTCCATCACCCCTGTTTCACAGGCTTTAGGATTTCAGGAATTCTGCTCACAGGAGCCAGTTTTACTGTAACAATTTAAAATTCTAACCAAATATTTGCATGTATGTGTTCCCACTGTATTATGGAAGTGATTAATATGAAGATTTATGCACTTGGATATTATAGTATGCATCCTTCATAAGGTGCTTTCATCCTGCCTAAGCACTCTGGATAAGATTGAGTCTAGCGGGACACATTATAATTAAACAAATCTATCATTTTTACAGTTATACTTATGTTCTTAAGCTAGATTAAAACACAGTTCAACAGATTCTTATCATGGACATCACTGGTTTGAAGTACAGCGAGGTCAGTTCCCTGCTACTGTACTTTTCCCCACCATTGATTTTTTTTTTTCCCCCCAGAAAAGAGAGAGATATTAAAATACAGTACTTGAACAGAGCTCTTAGTCTGAGTGAGCACAGGGAGACACTGGATGGAGGGAAGCAAAGGAAGGCTGGATGAAAATTAAGGAAAAGGGACATGTAATCAGTAACAGGCAAGGCCACAAATTATTTTGTTATATACCGATTTAAGCACTTCCAGTTCTGAAATTTACTTCTTATGTACAGCATTACTAGTAAATCAAATAATTCAAGTGTTTGCACAAAAAGGATGTGCAAAAGGATTGAAGGCATCAGCAATCATAAATCCAGGTATTCTAATGCACAGACAAAGAATATCACCCCCCCACCCCCCGCACACACTGTTTGCTCACTCCAGACAGGAATGTGACACTTGCTCCATGAGAAATCTCTGCACCAGCCCCTGTATTTCAAGGCAAATGCTGTGGGTCAGCCAGCAAGCAGTTAAAGTGCTGTAAATCCTCAAATGAGTCCATAATAATTTATCTCCCCTCTTCACATAGAAGATGGTTCGGAAGTTACTAAGATTAAAGGCTAAGGTATCAAAAGCTTTCCCTTTTTTTGAAAAAAAGGGGAAAAAAACCCACCCCACAAACTGAAGAGCCAAACTGATACACTAAAAATTGAATCCCAGTTTTCTGAGGATGAATGCTCAGGACTTTTGGAAGATTCAGCCCACTTATGAGACTGAAGCTGGGTGTTTTGAAGCAGCTAAAGTCACTAGTTATTTTGGAATTTTTATGCTCAGAGGCTGCAGTCAGCACGGCTGTGCCACAGCCTCCTGAGTCTAGTCAGGACAAAGCATCAACTGAAGTCACAGCTGCTTCTTGAACTGCCCTTTACAGGTTGTCCTCAGGGCCCCCTACCCCAGGCTGCTGCTTCCAAGAAACCCTGCTACCCTAAAGCCCCCTGTCTGCTACCCTGGCTCCCTCTTCAGTCCTACAGTGACTGTGTTCATCTTTGCAGAAAAGTTTTTCACCTCCAAGTCATAGAATCATAGAACAGTTTGGGTTGGAAGGGACCTTTAAAGGTCTTCTAGTCCAACGCCCCTGCAGCGAGCAGGGACATCTTCAACTAGATCAGGTTGCTCAGAGCCCTGTCCAACCTGACCTTGAATGTTTCCAGGGATGGGGCATCTACCACCTCTCTGGGCAACCTGTTCCAGTGTTTCACCACCCTCATCGTAAAAAAATTCTTCCTCAATATCTAGTCTGAATCTACCTTCTTTTAGTTTAAAACCATTGCCCCTTGGCCTAACACTACAGGCCCTACTAAAAAGTCTGTCCCCATCTTTCTTATAAGCTCCCTTTAAGTACTGAAAGACCACAATAAAGTCTACCCAGAACCTTCTCTTCTCCAGGCTAAACAACACCAACTCTCTCAGCCTTTCCTCATAGGAGAGGTGTTCCATCCCTCTGATCATTTCTGTGGCCCTCCTCTGGACCCACTCCAACAGGTCCATGTCTTTCCTGTACCGAGGGCTCCAGAGCTGGACGCAGTGCTCCAGAGCTGGACGCAGTGCTCCAGGTGGGGTCCCACCAGAGCAGAACAGAGGGGCAGAATCACCTCCCTTGGCCTTCTAGCCACGCTTCTTTTGATGCGGCCCAGGATTGGATTTCTGGGCTGCGAGCACACATTGCTGGCTCATGTCCAGCTTTTCTTCCACCAGTACCCCCAAGTCCTTCTCTGCAGGGCTGCTCTCAATCTCTTCATCCCCCAGCCTGTACTGATACTGGGGGTTGCCCAGACCCAGGTGCAGGACCTTGCACTTGGCCTTGTTGAACCTCATGAAATTCACATGGGCCCACTTCTTGAGCTTGTCCAGGTCCCTCTGGATGCTGTCTCATCCCTCAGGTGTGTCAACCACACCACTCAGCTTGGTGTCATCTGCAAACTTGATGAGGGTGCACTTGATCCCACTATGTCACTGATGAAGGTATTAAATAGTACTGGTCCCAATAATGTCCCCTGAGGGACACCACCCATCACTGATCTCCATGCAGACATTGAGCTGTTGACCACTACACTCTGGATCACAGAATCACAGAATCATTAAGGCTGGAAAAGACCTCTAAGATCGTCTAGTCCAACCATCAACCCAACACCACCATGCCTACTAAACCATGTCCTGAAGTGCCAAGTCTACATGTTTTTTGAACACCTCCAGGGATGGTGACTCCACCATCTCTCTGCCCAGATGTGAGCGTCCAACCAATTCCTCATCCACTGAACAGTCCATCCATCAAATCCATTCAGCCTCAGACCCAGCAGTCTGCACCCAGACTTCCCACCATTTTTTTTGCTGCTTGCTCCTAAATTGGAGGATTTTGAAAGGATTAGACAGCCCTGGGTGCCAGTTTTACAGTCATTGGAGAAATGCAGATACTGCTACCAAGGTCTTGGAAATGATCTATGAATGTCTTTATAAACACAGCATACTGAGGTAGAAACGAATGCCCTGGTAACTTGAAGAGAGGTAACACCACCAACTGCAGAAATATTACAGCACCACATTATTTAGGTTATATCAATCATAATGTGATTGAATGAAACATTCAGAGTCATTAAAAAAAAAAAAAAAAGAAAAGAGAGCATTTCCATATGCCATTTAACAGACAACCAGCTTCTTCTCCAGTTCATACTCCCAAAAGACAAAGCAGAAGAACAGGTTATCAGCTTCAGCTATCTCTGCCAGGCTGTAGTAGCTCACTGAGACTGTGCTACACTCAGCACTTTGTAAAGAACTGCAGGGGATTTCATGTGGAACAAGTCTAATATATCCATGTGCTGCAGGTAACAGACATGCCTCTACCTGTCCCTCATTCATATGGAAACACGAGAAGGTTTGGTAGATGAACCATTAGCGCAAATTGCGCCCCAGACTTATCAGGCACATGCTAGGATCTCTTTCAAACAACAGTATTAGGGGGTCTTCCACCATATACCCAGACCAGCCACTGAAATACAGTATCCCTCAATGAAACAGATGCAGAGTTAGTGTTACATATATACTATTCTGAGAAAAGTGTTCTTTCTGCCCTCTCATCTCATCCTCAAAGACAGGAAGACTTCAGTAGTCTTAGTCCTCTTTACCTGCCTTTTTTCCTCCTTTATAAGATCTTCCACATATACTTTTAGTTAAAAGACAGGACACATTACTCGATAAAAAACTCCAGAGTGCTCACTGAGCAGAAAACATACCCATGTAAGAAAATGATGGTCATTTATGAAAAAAATAAGCAAAAGACAAATCCACTTGAAGCACTTACCACAAACATGAAGAATCCCAGACTTCTGGGTTTTGCTCCTTTCCTCAAGTGTTGCTACTCCTTGACACTCACAGCAGGTCTACAGTACCTCTCAGTCAGTCTGTCTTAGCGCCTACTGTATTAGGAACAACGCAGCATAGAAGCAGGTGAGTGGTTTGATTGTGATTATAAACAGCTGCCTTTAGCAGAGAGGCGTGGCAAAGTACCAGCTTTCTGGAATTAAGGGAGCAACCATAATGCTTCAGTGTATGGTTTGCATTGATAAACACGAGTCTACCTGTTTTGGGGATAAGAAGGAGATGAATATGGTGTTCCTTTCACGTGCAGAAAGCAAGGGTTGACTTAAACATAGTACACATACACTCTTCCATAGCATCGAGAGGCAAGACATGAAAGTTGTGTTGTGCTTCTTGGGAGTCTTACAGTAAACAGGTAGGACAACCCAAGTGCAACAACAGGGTCAAACAGTACCAGCATTATAGATCCAAAATTAAGTGTTTGAGCTACCAGGGTAATACATTTCTGCCTTAGATTCTGATCTTGTAAAGACTTATGCAGGTACTTAGCTTTAAGCACAGACAAAATGCCGCTGCGTTCAATAGAGCTATTCATGTGTTTAAGGGCCTGGAGCTTTAGAGTGCTGATTCCTTGGGTCTGGGATTAGCTAAAATTTATAGCACCAGTAATTCTCAAGAAAGGCACAATCACTTGTCTGGTCTTATTTATACCAACATTTCCTCCAGGTGGAGGGAATTCCTTTGGAACAGAAATTACCTATACTAAAAAGCCAAATGATCTTTTTGTAATACTGCAATAGCCTGCAACCAAAATAAGACTCTTAAACTGATAAAAGATCAAGACCACTGACATAAAATTGGATTAACATGAAAGAATATTGGCTTGGTTTCATTTTCCCATTTCTTCCAACAATGACCCATTATAACTGATCATTTAAAAGGATGGTTAGCATTCCAAAATGCTGACAGAAAAAACATGCAATAAATAAAATACAGAAACATTTATTTCTAACAAGGTAAGAAGGACTCCAGTGACAAGATTACTTCAGTAGTTTTCTGCTTTATTATGCTATCTGCATCTGCATCGACAGTTGTTGCCAGGGGCCTAGGAGGTAAAAGGATACAAAGCGATCTATTTTTTCTTTTTTACTTCACTTTATTGAGTTTAAAATTCACAAGAAGTTCTTCCACCTACTGGTTTCCTTGAAAATGAACAACCTTTTTTTGAAGCAGACTCCTCTAATTTTTGGGAAACACTTGGGAGGCAGTTCCCATCAACTAGGTTTGCTGCCATTTTCCTTCTACCTTCAGGATGTAACTAATTTGGGGGGGCGTGGATGATAAGGGGTTGATTTTGCAACTCTCTGTACTGTTACTCCATCCCCACAGCTAAAAACAATGCCTTATTGCAGCCATCTCCAGGCTGGAGCATGCAACTCCATATCCCACAGTGGCTGCCTACTCAAACTTCATAGTGTAAGCCAGACTGTGGAAACATGTATGCTGTTGGGTATCACACCATGTTTTACGTTTTCAGGACTGACTGCAAGAATTGCTGAATCCAGTAAAAATTTTGTCTGTGTAAGGTCTACAGTATTCCTGTCTCAGACTCACATGTGCCAATTCATGTGGATATATGAAAAAAAATGTGGCGGCTACTATTTTACCCCAGCTGCAGCAAAAAAACAAAATTACATTAACAATTTCTATGGATAATCCATTTTTCATCTGTTGTTCCAGCAGAAATATATCCAATAACTGGAAAGGAGACAATCTCTTCTGCCCATGGTATTTTCCAATAACTTTAATATTCCTATTAAAAAGAAACCTGAGGTAAGAATTACTTTATAAGCAAATGCCAAGTCACGCAAACCAATACTGCACAGTTTGTGCTGATAAAGTCTGGCGGTAGTTTATTGACTCCAGAAGGCTTCATCATGAAAATTAACATTTAATTCTCAGAGGACAAAATATTTCTCATTTCTCAAAATATCTCCTTTTACACTTTAACTTGAAGAAACCAATCCCCAAACTCTGTTCTCAGCAGCTTTTGTGTCAGAGACAGAGTGATAGCCATTGAAAGCTCTGTTCCTCGCTCTAACAAGGTTAATCACTTTAACAACTTCCATGACATTTGCCAGTGCTAGTACCTTCCCGCATGAGGCTTTTCGGTACCTCATTCATTGAAAAGGTAGGAAGTTCACTCCATATTTCTTTTTAAGTAAACCAATAAAACTGTTGACTCCCCCCCAGCCCCCCCGCCCCCCGCAGCTGGAGAACCGTCAGTCACCACAGCTGTTATTTTGTCAAAGCCACCAAAGCAATTCACAGTGCCCTTCACAGGATTAAAAATAAAATCTTTTTTATGGTGCCGTGCAGGGATAACAGCCTCAGCTATTCCTCATGAACCTTAAAATCCTTGTTAATCATATAAAAAATATCAACAGTTGATTTAAAGTACAGCAGTTACCTCTGCACTTTTCACCATGTGCCAAAGAATAAACAACTCCATTATACATTTCCAGTTTCAGATTTTCAGTCAAAATCACACATATAGCTAATTCAGGTGACATTTGTCATGAAAGGGACACAGATTCAATTTCTGTTGTTGTTACTAGTACTTTCTCATCTTCAGGCACTGTGACAGATGCAACAGCATTGCTATATGACAAATTCTGCATCAGCTAAATCTATTCTTTGGTTATGCGACTGGTATATTTTACATTAGATGCACTAGTTTTCTGGCATGAAATCTGGGCTTCATTGAAGTCAAAAGCAAAAATCCCATATCCTTCAAATCTTGAACAGAGACAGGGTTTCACCTCTGGCTTATGCCACCCCCATGTTGTTGAAACCCACACTCCGAAGCAAGAGCATCTCTGTCACTGACAAAGAAGCTCCGCTTCCTCTACATTCATTAGATTTCTCCAGTCTTAATGAAAATAACCTGGCACAGCATGCTGGGGACCTTCTGTCCATGAGTAACGGGTCCAGTAGATTGCGCTACAGCAATTCAAGATGTATGCTTTTTCCTCTCTTGGTGCTACAGCTGTCTAAAAGCTCTTATTTTACTTTATGCTTTCAATAGCTGTGACTCACTCCACCCTGTCTGTTATAACTTTGCTCTCTCGTAAAGCAATGATGGCCATTCGGCTGTTAAATGACCTTGCCCACAGCTAGTCTCTATTGGGTTATTAGAAACCAAGCTTAGGAGCAAACCCACATTTCCCTCGGATTTGACTGGGAGAATCATGGCTGAGTTATCAGACTGTCTAAAATCTTACTGCAACCTGGAAAATGCCTTCTTAGCATATATCATAACCGTAGATGTCTTAGTGAGTAAGGAAATGAGCTCTAGAGTAAACACTCTGGCTGAAGTTTGCCCACCCCTGTCAACATTTGTTTAAAAATATGTCGACATTTTGGACAAGGTTATAAAGATTTCCCCTATGAACAGAAAAAATGTGGTGGATGAAACTGTGAGTGCCAATTCTGTTTCCATTTTCATCCTCCCCCATTTTTTTGGCCTGTGGCTCACTTCTGAGAATGCTGGAGAAGAAAAGGAAAGGTCACCAGAATGGCAATAGGTTACAAAAAGAGGGAAGCAGCATGATGTGCTGCACACCAGCAGCCAGAAAAGGATGTAAAAGGGAGCGAGGACTTTATTTGAGACTGGACCTGGACTGTACTGTACTTGAACCTTGGCTGAGGAATGCCCAGGTAGGATAGTTTAAAGAAAGAGAGGGGACAAAGCTCTCCTCCACCTTCCAAGTGTCCAGTATTTTTTTGTAACTTAAACACAAAAGACTTGATAAAATATAAATATCTCAGTGCAGTCTTTTTTGTTATTATTTCAGTGGTGATTAAAGTGAATAAACAAATATGCTGCACCCTTGCCTGTAGCACTTAAAATTCAAACCCTGCCAGTATATGAAAACCTGGAGCTAGAAATTATAGAGAATCATATGAAGTAAATTCATCAACCTTGATTGGCCAGCATAAAGCAAAGAAAAATAACTAAACCAGAAAAAACAGAAATGAATTTGTTTCTTATAATTATCTAAGCAATCTAAGGTTTTCATAGTAAGATAAGTAAGAAGATTTTTTTTTTAACAATGTGATTTTTTTAAACCTGAGACTGTAACTCTTTTTCCTCGGAACAGTACTTTGAAATAGCAAAAGATGAGAGGTACACCTTTCAGCATTAATAAACTGAGGAATATTTATGAGAATAGCCTGGCATCTTCTTTGAAGCACCAGAGCCCTGAGATGAATACAATGGGTGCAAGGCATACCTATTACCGGTGTGAGAGATGCTTCAGAATTTGTGATGTGGCATCACTCCAAGGGCTTGCGGGCACACAGGAACGCACCGACTCACTGCGGTTCAAGAGACACCTGACATTAACGCTCATGGCAAGAGTAGCCCAAATGAGGATGCCAAAGTCAGGACAGGCTTCTAGGGTGGGTGCCTGTGTCTGTGTGGGCACATTAGCTTTGGAAGCCACATTTTGTAATTTGATGGCTTTATAGTGCTCCAACAAAGCAAACAGAATGAAACAGAAACTCACCTTTTTAGCAAGTGGGAGATATAAAGAATGTGAATAAAGTATATAATTAAACCTGATTAAAAATGATTACATTTCCATTGCATTATCCATGATAATAAGAAAGAAAACAGAAGATAGAGGAAGTGCTATGAATACCGCCTGTGATTAAAAAGAAAAATGGACTGTCCTTGTCTGACTTCCATTTAGTATGAGAGATGAGCTGTTTGGCTTGTAGTATATTGGGCTCTTTTTCTGTACTGCACCATGGAGTGCTGAGAACACTTAGAAGAAATCTAAATAACCTGTTCATAAGAAAAAGAAAAAAAAAATGCTGATGACCTTTCAGTATTTGTTGGGAATGAACTGTAAGCAGCAGTTTGAGATGAAAAGTAATTGGCATTGAGCCTTCTTAATTATTTTTCCAGTTTCAGGCCTTTAATATAGTTCTGGCTCTTGCTGACACACCTAAATGAGGTTTACAGAACCCAGAGCATGAATTTTGTGCTCATTAATGGAGAGGCAGCAGGACAAAGGCTGCAGGTATTATTTTCTTTTTTCACCACACACCTGTTATTCAGACTTCATGCATGCCGGTGGGCCACTGAAATGGAAATCCTTTAATGCAGCTCCAGATAAATGTGGTGCTGCCAGAAAGAAGGCAGGCAAGACAACCCCTCTGGAACATCTTGATTAACTAATACGTAAAAAGCTGCAATCTCAACGTCCATCAGAACGTGATGAAATAAACACCACCACCAGAAGAAAACAAATTGACGCAGTTTCCAGGGAAAAAAAATAAACAAAGCAGAAATTACAAAACCAGGCCAGTCCTCTGAGCACTGTGTTTATAGACCTGCACCATCTTTGTGTGGAACAGAAAAAAGATATATTGGCTAAAAAAAACCCAAAAAATGTGTTGGAAAACAAACTGGCTTATTTAGGACAGGAACAGTAATGACAAACAGGGGAGCAGTGGAAGGACTCGTGCTTCTACCTATTATGTAAAGATGTTGGAGATCAGTAATCACCTTCTGCATTTCTGATGTGCCAGTGGAGTCCTTAGAGTGCCCAGTTGGCCTCCAAAGATGCTTCTGTTGCTGGAAAAGGAGATACCTTCCTCTTCTGACGCCTGGCACCTCTGGGAGGTACTCATACCGCCCCGAGATGGGAGAACACCGTGCATCTGCTGCAACACCAGCCTGATGACTGCGAGATCTTCCTGCTCAGAAGCACCCTTCAAGAGGAACTTCTCCCCATGGGGTACAGAGGGGACCCAGGGGAATTAGCCTCAACTGGGTGACTAAATTATGTCCATTACTTGAGCTGGGTGCCTAAAATTAGACTGTGCAAGTACCAACCTCTCTCTTTCTTTTGCGTAGGTAGCTATAGGTGCTATTGCAGCATGTGCAGTCATTTCCAAATTACTGTCACTTTATTTGGTTTGAGTGCCAGTGACAATGTACCTAGGGCAGCAGAGACCTGAGCACTGGCTATTGAGAGCAACAGTGAAAACCATGATATATACTCCAGTGGTCAGCTTGAGACAGGGCTTGATTGCCCTGGTTTCACTCTACTTGTGCTGGAGCCAGCTGGATTACACCTTGCTCAGCTGTGCTGCAATATAAGGCCCTCTGTATTGGGTGTACATGGCAAGGTTCTGGTAGCCAGGGGGCTGCACGGGTGGCTTCTGTAAGAAGCTGCTAGAAGCTTCCCCTATGTCCGATAGAGCCAATGCCAGCTGGCTCCAAGACGGACTTGCCGCTGGCCAAGACCAAGCCCATCAGCAATGGTGGTAGTGCCTCTGTCATAAAATATTTAAGAAGGGGGGAAAAAACAACCCGGCACAAACTGCAGCTGGAGAGAGGAGTGAGAATATGTGAAAGGAACGTCTATGCAGACACCAAGGTCAGTGAAGAAGGAGGGGGAGGAGGTGCTCCAGGCATGGGAGCAGAGATTCCCCTGCAGCCCATGGTGAAGATCATGGTGAGGCAGGCTGTCTCCCTGCAGCCCATGGAGGTCCATGGTGGAGCAGATATCCACCTGCAGCCCGTGGAGGACCCCATGCCAGAGCAGGTGGATGCCCAAAGGAGGCTGTGACCCAATGGGAAGCCCACACTGGAGCAGGCTCCTGGCAGGACCTGTGGACCCATGGAGAGAGAGGAGCCCACACTGGAACGGGGGAAGAGTGTGAGGAGTCCTCCCCTTGAGGAGGAAGGAGCGGCAGAGACAATGTGTGATGAACTGACCGCAACCCCCATTCCCCATCCCCCCTGAGCCACTCACAGGGAGGAAGTAGAGAAAATTGGGAATTAAGTTGAGCCCGGGAAGAAGGGAGGGGTGGGGGCAAGGTGTTTTAAGATTTAGTTTTTATTTCTCATTATCCTGCTCTGATTTGACTGGTAATAAATTAAACTGATTTCCCCAGGTTGAGTCTGTTTTTCCCGTGACAGTAATTGGTGAGTGATCTCTCCCTGTCCTTATCTCAATCCACGAACTTTTCGTAATATTTTCTCTCCCCTGTCCAGCTGTGGAGGGGGAGTGATAGAGTGGCTTTGCTGGGCACCTGGTGTCCAGCCAGGGTCAACCCACCACACCCTCATACCTTCAATTACAGTATAGATGGACCATCACTGCCTTTCATGAGTACCGTGGCTCAGCAATGGGCTGCAGGCAGCTCTGAGCCCACCCAGAAGCAACCACAACCTGGTAGTGCTGGAAGTGAGGAGAAGAGCAGAACAGGGCTGTCAGCAGTGACAACAGGAACAAGTAGGATGTCTCGATGTAGCAAGTGTGTGGGGATAACACCTAGGAGGTGTTATCCAACTTTTCCCACCTTTATCAAACTTCTGACCTTTCCGCCCCTTTCAGAGGGAGCAACAGATGAAGGCTTAGTGCCATTCGGTCTAGGGAGGTCAGGGCAGATCATACTGTTCCTTGATGGAGTGCCCAGCTCTAGTCAGGGAAAGCAGGAAGAAAGCTGCATCTAAACATGTGGCTAGGTGTCTCATGATAAAACCAAATAGAGATAAGGTATGAGAGGGCTCCAGTAGTTAAAACATAAGCGCTTAAACCCAATTTTTTATCATCCCTCCAAATACCTGGGTGACGTGTAAGAAGTGCCTGGAAAATAATAATACACTAGCGTCACAACATACAACAAGACTCTAGTAGATGAAATGCTAGAAGAAATAATATAGCTGGGAGATTTAGAAAAGAAAAAAAATGGCTTCATATCACCTGCTTTTTCTGATGGGTAACATAGGTTTGAATACCTTTCAATTTTTGTTCTTATTCTATTTGTTAATAGGGAGGTGGAGGAAAGAAAGCAAGAGTACCACATGCAGCAGGCAGCTTTCAAAAGTTTCTTGCATTTTGAATAACCGCTGGTTTAGAAGATGCCAGAAAAAAAACTTGTAAGAGATTGCATGATCAACTGAACTCTTTCATCGTACTTGTGACAAAATATGGTGTATGTACCATAAGGAAATAATGTTGAATATACTATACTTGGTTGAGTGCTCCAGTACATTCTCGTTCACAGAAAATTACTGGGAACAACTGGCATCTCACTACATCTTGCCAAAAGCCTGAAGGGAGCTTCTGTAATGAACTCCCTGCCTTTAGCTTTCCTTAGCATTGAAATGTCACTGCTGAAAGTGCTACTGTGAACAGCACATGTAGGAACAGCATCCTCCAAGGTGATGGCAGGCATTAGTTGGAACGAGATTATGTCATATGAAAAAATAAACCTAAACAAATAGCCAGTCTGCTGATGCCTGAACATTCCTGTGCTCTGAAACACAAACCTGTCATTGCCCAAATCTGTTTGGGCTGAATCAAGAACAATTCTGCCTCTGAGCCAAAGCAGTTTTGTAGAGTGAGCTGGCACAATGGAGATTCATTCTTTCATCCCTCTCCTTCATGTGTGGAAAACTAGAGAAAAGGGAAAGCAAAAGATAATGGAGGATAAACACTGGGTTTTTTGCGTCTTATCGTTACCTGTTTGGCTACGTGAATGTAGCATGATCTGTAGTTTTGAGAGGCCGGTAGAGCAAAGCTGACCGTGTGGTTGGATGCCAGGAGCTGGCTGGTCATGGTCTGGTTTTGGGTTGTTGTTCCCAAGGCGGGTAGAATACAGGCAACACAGAATACATGCTGCATGCACTGCAGAGCATCGCATCCTTAAAGGCTCAGTGGCTGAGTGGCAGTCTTCAGCCCTAAAACAGCAGATGTTAGTGGACCTGTGAAGAAAGTGCTTTTCAGTGTGACCCACAGAAAGAATGAGGATATGAGCTGTGGCAGCCCAGTAGGGGAGAGGGCTCAGGGAACGGTGAATACTCTTCTTCTACTTGATTTGAAGAGAGTAAATATTTATTCTAAAAATCCAAATCTAACTTATCTGGCCAAGGGCTTCTTTGGTGGCCTTCCTTGTACTATTTTTTTAGACATTATTGCCAGGAAGAATTAAACCTAATTAAATAGATTGTTTTGGTATACATCAGTGTCATCCCTGGAAGGGAAAAGATCTCATACTGTGGCAAAGACCATACATTTATTTTTCTTGTATTTAATGTCTACTGTAGTGCTACATCTTAAAAAGCGTGCTGCTAAACTGTGCAGCCTGTAAAACAGACATCAGGAGTTATGTGCACAGTGTGAAATATCCCACAATTTAATTTGAATTTGCACCATTACAGAGACACTTGTGCAATTATGTGCTGCATTACATTTCTAGCTGGAGACCAGAGATAAGAGGGATGGTGTTTCAGAAATACCTATAGACCAACCACAGTCTTTAAAAACGGATTAGCAATTGGAGGTCCTTGACTTCAGAGCTTTGAAAGGGCTCTGTTTGAGGGGAGGCAGGGAAAGAGGGCAAAAGGAAGTGTGTTCAGCACCTTCTGAGGGCCAGCCCTTCTAACTTATCTCAAGCTGGGCATCCTGATATAACACGGACTTCCCAGAGTTTGGGTCCACAGGAAAATATGGACCTCAGTCTGACTGCAGACCTTGCAATGATGCCTGAATGAGGGGCAGGGTATGCCTGCACTGCTGCCAGAGCTGACCAAAAAGTGGACACAGACCCATGTCCAGCCCTGTCTAGCTCTCTGGGAGGGCAGGGGACAAGGGGGACCCATGGATGCTGCTATACTCCTCAGGCTGCCATCCAGCATTTCTGCAAGTGACACAGAGGAACAAGAGGAGGATCTAATATTTTGGTCTCTTGGACTCCCTTGCAAACCATATTGCAGAGTGGCTCTTTGAGGTCATCCTCTTCTTGTGGTTTCCTATTTTCCCTCAGGAATACAGAGTAGCAATTTTTTTTTTCTTCTTTTTTTTTTTTTTTTTTTTTTTTTTTTNATATTACAGGGACCATATCATTTATCCTGTGTGGAGAAAAGAAAGGCTTAGGTGCAAAGGAAAGACATTTAATAACTCTCATGACTTGGACAGCCTCTTCTATTATGGCATCTTTTTGTTTGAACTGTGGGGCCAGAGTGTAGCAAAAAGATTTCTGCTGCTTGACTGACAAACGGCTGGCATAAAAAACATCCAGTGTGATGTGAACGATCATTCCTTCTAAGGGCAATGTGGACTCTTTCTCTCTGGCTCAGTTTTATCTCTGAAGGTGAATGCCTACTCACCTGCAATATATTCTGCCTGCAAAGTGGCAAATGCCATTGTAATGGTTCTCATTTTATCTTTTTCTATTAAGCCTGAGGAAAGAAGTTATGAGGAAGAGAGACATTTTTGTTTTCTCTTCAGAATCTCCTATATAAGCAAAACTTATCAAAGGACACTGTTTATCATTTGATTTGGAAATAATTTTGCCTTTCAACACTCCCTGCGTATGTCAAGAGGAATAGTGGCTTGCAGGAAAAGGAGGTGAAATATCCTCGTGTTGTTATTTATTGATTTTGTACAGCTCAGCATGGAAGCTTCATATAACAAAACCAGCAGCTTAAGAAAGATGACCAAGTCATCAAGAACCACTTAGGTTCGCAACTGCTGAAACAAAAAAATGCACAAGGTTATTGCCAGCGAGAGGAATACATTCCTGTGTGCACACAAACACCCTCGTACACACGCGTGCGGTCCTGTGGAAGGGGTGAACGACCCTTGGGGAGCTGAAATTTACCCCTGTGATGCAACAGGCAGCTAGGCAGCCTGTGGGGGCTTTGCCCAGACCTCGGCAGTGGTCACAGATACCCATCTGCAAATACGCACAGTGAGTATTGCCTCCCACAGCTGATACACAAATCCCCCTGAATTGTACCAGCCCCAGGTACTCACCACACTGTGCAGAGAGTGGTGAGTAACCTCTCTGGTCACAGTGCATGTCTGCACTGGCTGATCCCACACTAAGCCTTAGCTGGTACTGTTTCACTTTTTAATATTAAAATCAGAACCTGGCATAAAATCACAATTAGGCAAACCAAAAAGAAGGCAAAAGGAGTTCAGTCCAGCAGTGCATTGCTTTGCAGGCCATATTCTTTAATGTTGCCTACCTACATAAAACATTCAAAGTCATTTCAATTAGATGCTTGTGTTGTCTGCAAGTATCTTTTCCTTGTAAGTTATTTTACACACGATGAGATTAAACCCAGATCCATAGAGGTTTTAATTTAGTTTTGGCAGTTGGGTAAAGGCACTTTGAAAGACTGAAAAAAAAAAACCACAAACCACACCATAAAACAAAAAATCCCTACCCCAAGCATAGAAAAATGGCGATAGTACCATCATGCTGTTTTACTTGGTGATAATATAGTTCCCTCATCAAGATAAACTACTCAGCCTTCAGCCTTGTAGTTTATCTGCTCAGGAACTGGATTACTGCCTCATAAAACAGTGCAATGGTGCAATTATCACTTCGGTGTTAGGTAGGTACTGCAAGGTGCTCTCGTTCTTTGTTAGGTGGGACACTTTATGGTAGCCATAAAGCCGATGTGGCTTCAAGTATTTGCTATAATGATAAATTAATGAATCATACTGTGGGCTGTGTCTTCAACAAAGTGGAATAGCTTCTTTCCTTGCAACAGGCACTGGAGGTATGTGAGGTTGTATGCAAGTGGTACAGATGTCAAACTGGAGGGGGAAGGTTGAGAAGAAGATGTATGATGCTGAGACAGAGGCATATGTTTGAGACTTCACTAATGTGCATTTCTACTGAACTCTACATCTCAAAATATTCTCACTATGTTTCCCCTATCCCTTCATTTGGGAATGATCCGGTGCTAACTTTTGTACAACACCATGTGGGACTCTTTGGATGAGGTAGACCTTACCGGTTTCTTTCATTAGATGCTCACAGGCAGTAGGAGCAGATCTCTGAGGAGAGCAAGAAAGTACTCCCACATCCTGGGAGGTAGCTGGGCTGGGAACAAACACCAATACATTCCAGTTTTGATGCTAGAATTGCTTGTGGGAAAAAGGAGTGTTACTCACTGCAAAAACCCCTGTGTCATTCCTTGCAGACTGGGCGCATGCAGAGGGATGGGGATACGCTGGGAAAATGTCACACAATATGCAATATTTTCAAAGTCTAGAAGGAATGGTGGTGCAAGACCTTTTCTGTGCACAGGTTGGCTAGTTGCTGCAGTGGAAAGAATATCAGTACTGCAGATGAAAGTGTTTCTGGGTTGAAATGTAACAACATCACATGCTGAAGGGAGAGGTAAAATACATTTGAAGCAGGTAAATGGAAAACAGACTGAGGTAAGATAGAAACCTCCCTACTATGTTTGGTTTGGTTGTCAAGGATATCAGCTGCTTTCATGGACGTGCAGAAAGTGATTATTTGGGGTTCTCCTTCACATTTTCCTCCCACACAGTTTTGAAATATTCTGGAAGCAAATTTTTTTTTCAAAATAAAATTTCAGATTAAAATATTGTAACAATCATCCATTTTAAAAATTTCCTTAAGAATTAGCTTTTAATCTCACACTGTGTGAATGGGCATTGAAGCACCATTTATCAAAACCTGAAGTTTGTTTCAGGGTAAATAGAAAATAAAATCAAATAATGGTAAATAGAAAATAAAATCAAATAAACTGGGAATCATTTTAAAAATTTTGCTTATTAAAAAAAATTGAAAGAAAGTGATAAAAAACACCCTCAAGATTTCTAAGTAAACATAAAAGGGTCAATTTTTAATAGCCTAAAGCAAGAAAATTCAATATGCCTTATGTTTTCAGTAAATTTTTGTTTTCTATTTTAATAAATCAAAATAAGTCAGAGAGTAAAAGTACAGGTGTTTCAGATGAATAACTAATCCATCTTTGAGATCTGGCCTTCACAACCATAGTTTAAAACAAATGCTTTTCAACTTGATATGCTCACTTAACTTGAGACTTATTCAAACACTCCCAATCTCTTAGCTACAATGTGCATAAAGATTTTAATGGCATTTATCGATCCTGGATACATTACACCTGGAGATGTCACTACTCATAAGAAATGTAACACAATACTGTAAATATGCAAAATACACATATATCAGACAGGGCTGGCTTGAAGCTCCTCAGAAATGTAAGCAAACGCAGCTTTGCTGCCAAATGGATGATGATGAGGTGGGACCAGGCTAAAAATAGGCTTCCCCTGCTAAAAGGAAGGGAGAGAAGAGGGCAAAGGGCTGCATCTGGGATGTTGAGGTAGGGTCAGGTACCCAAAAAGCTGGATCTTTCATGCCAGCCACTGCCTGAGGAGTGGTGCAGAGACAGCAGCTGACATTCTGGGAGGATCGGTCTCCTCCCATGCATGCACGTGCCCCTCCATGGCCCCCCTGCTGCGGCAGGAACCCCCGTGCTGCAGTCCGAAGCTGCCTCTGAGCTGTGCCCAGCCTGGCTGTCCAAGGAGGCAGCAGGGCAGGGGCCTTGGACTGGTCCCTATGTGAAACACAGACAAAATATAGCATTTCCAGCAACATACAGACTGGGTTAGTGTTTTGGAAAATGGGAGAATCCTGTTTGGCATTTGAGGACAAACAAATCGCAGTTTCACAATTTTCTTTCTAGTTTTCTTTTGTAGGACTCAGGTAAGTGATGTCTCAAGCTGTCTTAATACCCTACTACCCACAAGCTGAAATATACTCAGCCTTTAGACAGACCTCCCATTAGTTTAAACACTGTATAAGCCTCTCTTCTCTCCATAGTTCTTATGTACAAATCCTCTGAGAGGAAACACGCTGCTCAGGCATTTTAAAAACTGCAGTGAACTTGACCCCATGATCTGATTGGTATGATTCCCACCACATGCAAGTGCTTGCCGGACTTAGACCTAAGTTTTAAACTGCCTAAAACACTTCCTAAAATCAAGCAATACAAGGCAATCATTGGTTGCATTCAGCTATAAGCTTCTACTTGGATGTGGGTTTCTGCTTGTGTATGGTGCCTCATTCTCAGGTGGTCTCAGGCAACGGTGCAGGGGCAGGATGCCAGGTCAATGTGCCTTCATGTTCCTCCGACATGTCCAAGCAGCACTGTAGCATCACTGAGAAATGAGCTGATGGGCATCATGGGAAGCCTTGCAGAACAAGAGGGACTCATTGCACTGTGGAAATGACTGTTTTCCACACTGGAAGTGGAGAAGCAGCATCTGTGGAACATTTTCCTGATGGATTTTTTTCCTTTTTTTTTTTTTCAGGAGCAGCTAGTTACTGTAGAAATTGCTCCATGGTTCGTTCTTTTAAAGTCATTTGAAGAACTGGTGGCCCTCTCTGCATCCATCATTTCCAAGAAATGGACTCATGTAATTATACTAAATTAAGTTTCAACTATGCGATTACCTCCTTCACTAATTAGTGGCTGGAAATATCAGACTCTTAAGGTCAATTTACCTCAGTTTTCACACTTCTTGCCCATCTTCCTTTCTCATTCCTACTAACTCAACAACATCCTTCTGGCAATCACTCCCTGTGGTTGCCCTTGCCATGTGCTTGCTTTCTCTGCCTCAGAAAACAACAGCACCAGAAAGCCCTATCACAAATTAAAAAACAATCTTTTGACCTGAGATAAATTTGGTAAATGCTGAATAAGCAGAAGTAGACAAGCCTTTATTTTTGCTGCTATATATGTGTGATTGTTATCATAACTGATTAAAAGAAACATACACATCATGGAGCTGAAAATGACTTTCTTGATTCCTTCCCCTGGGCATGAATCTTCGCATGTTTTCTTTCTCCATCTCTTTCTCTTTGTTGCCAAACCCATGGCTGAGGAAGAGGTACCAACATAGCTCACCTCACTCCTTTATTCTGACCTTTGGGTAGATACTATCCATGCATGCAAATTGGGAACAGGACATTAATCAGCTGAAGGCATTGAGGTTACTCTGCTGTAAAATCGATGCTTAGACACTAGAGGTAAATTTGATGAGAATAATAATCTAATGTAACATTTCACTTATTTCAGGTCAATTCCTAATATTGCCAATGAGAAAACACTGTTTCAAACTGAAGGAGAGCACATTCAGAAATTCAGTAGTTCTGTTGATCAGAATGGAGCCACAAAAAATTACTAACTCTGCCATACAATATTTATTATTAGAAACCAAAATAAAATAAAGGTTTGGATAAGAAATAGACTCTTTAATGTTCATACTCACTCACGTCTATGCCAAATACTACAAAGCCTAAACATGCTATGAAAACTGACAAGCCAGATGGGATTTATGCACCATTAAAAAAAAAAAAGAAAAAAGAAAAAAAGAAAGAACAAACAAAACCCCCAAAGTGAGAGTGTTCAGCAAAGCGCTTAAAAGTAATGGGTCAGATTCACTAGCTTGTTCTAGTTGCTGTAGGCTTTTCCAACAGAGCAAAGCAGCTGGGCATGTAGTCGAAACCACTGACATCAGTGCAGTTGTGCTTTCTTCCACCCAGTCCCAATTTGGACCAGAGACTGATGTCAAATGCTAGTGATGGAAATTCTGTTCCCATCTGCTGCTTTGTAATTCTGCTCCTTTTACAAATGTCCAAATGCAGTCTTCTTACAACCTAGCTGTACCTGCAGCTACCATCAGCAAATCCAGCTGTAATTCACACAAGCTCACTTAATGGCTAGTAAAGTCTTGACCTAGATGTAAATCCTTTGGTGGTAGAAACAAACTTTCATTCGTAAAGTGCCAAGCACAGCATGGATAATGGAAATGAAACTCTCCTAATCCCATCATATGGGTTAGAGATGAACAAAACCTGAACAAGACCTTCCACATACAGCCTGCACAAGACCCTACTGCCATCCTTTGCAAAGTTGTATATACTGCTCTTCCCTTCTTACTCTTCTAACTGAAAACCCTGCAGCTTCTGGTCTCTTGAGCAAGGAGATTTCAAATCATCTATATTTCATATTGTATTACATTGTATGCAACCAACAAAAAGGAAGTTGTGAAAGACTCCTTTGCAAGAGCTTTGAGTTGGCTGCAGATGTTACACACAGCCCTCCCTCTCCCTCTTCTCATATGGGTGTGATTTATTTGCAGAACATATAATAAATCATGCAGCAACAAGTAGGTTTTTAATTAATAGAACAGCTTTAGACTTCACATTTCCAGAATGAATTGTATGTTTTCTGCTTATTTTCAAATACATCTCTACCTAGCTAATTCATTTTCTAATCTCACAAATGTTGTTATCAAGGCATTATAATTGAGGTTATGAAAGTCTGTTTCCAACCTATTCAGAGCAGTCAATCTGTCTTAAAATACTTCTGTTTGGAAACAGACGTTGCTTTTAAGCAACAGGCAAAATCTCTTTCAAGAGATGCCATTCTTTTCATTGCCTGCTTTGTGTAGGAGCATGCTCTGCTTGGGCTCCAGGAAAAACGATAGACAAAAGGGAGAGATATAATTATACGTATACTTCCTATCAAATTAAACCAAAGCAAAGCAAAGCAAATAAGTGGGGTTTGTTTCCAGTATGTGAAGAAAACTACTATCATATCCATATATTTTAAGAACAGCAATAAAAATGTCTTCAAAGTTATCATGTGTTATTTGATCTGGACTCAAAGCTTGAAAAATAGAATCATTATATAATGTCACTTTATTACTGAAGAGTGTGCACCAGAAAGAGATATGATGTGCTGAATTAAATGGCACAATTCACTCGTTAACTTAATTAGGAATATAAATGCAAAAGCTTAACAAAATGAATAGCGGAGGAGGTGGAAGTGAGAAGAAAAAGGCTAAGCTTTATGTTTTCTTACAGAAGTTTGGAGAAACTTTCATGGGCAGGATAGTCCCCTGCACTCTGCAGCAGCCCTGTGCAGCCCACCTCCATATCCCAAGAGGGATATTTCATGAAACCAGCATGCGAGAGGTGTCTCCTTCTGGGCTATGATAGTTATGGCTCAACCCCTTTCTCCATCAACAGGAAAAAATGCAAATTATTTAATTAGCATATTCTTGTGAATTAATGCCATTTATCAGAAAAGACCCAAGTGATAATCATACTGCTTGAGAGCTAATTGAATGCAGAAATCTTGAGTACGAGCTCAATGTGAACTCAGTTCAATGTGAAAGTTTGGTGTGCACTGTCGTAGACTCTTCCCTGCTTGGCAAGGAAGTGGAGGCCACTCAGAAGCAGCAGGAGCACTGCACCAAGACCCCACTAGAGAATGGGCATCCTTCAGCCGGGTTGGACCACATGGGCTTGAAGCCAGGCTGGCAGTCCAAATGCCTGTGCTTCTCTTCTCATGATGAGTAGACACCTGGGCACAGCATGGGGGCACCCGGAAAACTGTCAGGAGGAAGCAGACGCCTGAGCAGCCTTGTCCCTGACCACATGTGACTGCAAAGGAGGGCTCACATGGGTAAGAGTGGTACAGCAGCTGAACCTGTGAGAACCAGCACAAGGCCATCCCAGCCAAATCTTTTCATGCAGGTAGGGCAGAGGCTGTTGTCCTCTATATCCCCTCTCCTCCCTTCTCCTTAACCCTACACCCTCTCTGCTATGAATCTGTGAAGCCAGACTTTCAGGGCAGCAATAGCACTGTGCTGTTTTGTTTGCTTGCAGACAACTGCTGGCTTGCCGGCAGAATACATCTAGGTAGCCACAGTGCCCTAAGGAAGGGCTTTTCAAGGGGGATGGATGGTACTTTAAAAAAAAGAGAGGAAAACAGGCAGGCTGTATCTGTGTGCTGGTCTGAGTTTGTCTCTGAGGGGCTGGTGCCAGTCTAAGAAACTGCATCTTCT
This sequence comes from Balaeniceps rex, assembly GCA_013401315.1. Classification (NCBI taxonomy): domain Eukaryota; kingdom Metazoa; phylum Chordata; class Aves; order Pelecaniformes; family Balaenicipitidae; genus Balaeniceps; species Balaeniceps rex. The sequence goes on from VYZW01023070.1 coordinate 33,890, forward strand.
GTAGCAAAAACATAAAAGCCAGCATTTACTCTTTAACTTCTTCACTGCCTCCTGCTGCCCAGTGCAGAAGGCATTAATGAGGACCCCAGGAGCTGGATGATAGCCTTCATGCTGGCTGGTAGAAATGTGAACCAGGAAACCGGAGCCTGTGGACGCCACAGCATGCCAGTGCTTCTCTCACCCTCATTTACTGAAATACCAGGCCTCACAGCATTTGTTCATTTGTAATCTGTGTGCGTGAAGTGAGGCATATTCTGGATAGAGGCAGGTGTAAGGACACATTTTGGCAGAAGAGATTTCTGGTCATGTTTCCTCCGATGGAAAGCGAGAGAAATGTATCCAGAAATATGGCAATCACCAATATGCTTGCTTCTCTGCTACCCACAGGCAATCTGGAAATCAGGGTTTCCTGGCTGTTCCTGGTTAACAGAGATGTTTAAAATGTTAATGACTGTCTGTGTGATTAAATAAGTGTGGAGTCCAACAACTACTGCCCTGGATTAAGAGTAAAGGTCATTGGAAAGAGTTGGTTTACTTAAAGATTCTGAACAGTGCAGCTGTAGACACTCACAGACAGCTTTGGTGCATCTGGCGCGGTGTCCTACCCTGAGAGTCCTCTTGTCTGGAGAACAGAAACCTTTGACTGCTACACCCCATGGCAACTCATCTTTGTATTCACAGGAAGAAAAACTCATCTTGTAGATGCAGAGCTTCTGGAGCAGTCCCAAACCCAGCCAGCACACCAGCCTTTTGAAAAATGGAAACATCAAGCATGTATCCAAGGGCAAGTATTGTCCACATCTAACGTGCTATGGGAAACCCCTGGGTGGTATAGCTGCAGACTGTAGGGCTGATGAAAGAGAGTTCCCTGAAACCGACTGTATGAAACAGCCAGATGCTCATATGCTTTATTGTCTCAATGTTTGCCTGCAGCAGACTGCGTGTTTCCCTCTCCTCAAAGTGTTGTGCTGCACTGCCAGAAAAACACATTGTGAGTTCTCCTGAAATTTGAATATAGCGAGAGAGTCTGGAGGGAGTGAGTCACTTTTCTACATTACTTATTTAAGGGTTGTTTTATGCAAATTTTCTCCCTTCCTCTAACCTTTGAAATAACATCGCTGGTGAAAAGCAAGGAACACTGAAAGTTTTCCTCCACCTGGAAAGAGAGCCTTTAGGCATCAAGGATGTGAAGGCAGAAGGACTACCAAGCAACAAGGCAGTGAGAGGATAGACATTTTCCTCTCTTTCCTAAGGTAAACCTTAGCTAGAGAAAGCTATTCAGTCACCACTCTAAAACTTGTTTAACGATTAGACAAAACACAGGCTGAAAATGTGATGCTGAAACTGCTCAGAGAAAGGTGTTCCCTGTAATTTATCTGTGTTAATAATGTCCCTTTATCTTGTCTTTGGCATTTGCTTTAAACACAAACTGTAGGAATACAAAGCATAATTATACTGAGCTGCTTAATACAATTAATGACATTAGCTGCGGAGATATGGGTGCAATAATGTATTTCTTCCTCTCTGTTGGAATTTATCTCAATCTGTGTCCACCAAAAGTATTTTAAAAATGGAAAAAAACACCTTTTCACACAAAGAAATGTTCATAAACACAATAAATGGAGGTAATTATATCCTGTAGTCAGCTAAATTCAAAGTGATTCACATATGATAGTCACTTGACTTCTCTCTGGATTTGCTCTGAATGACACATCTCTGACTTGAAATAATTTTTGTTCCAAGCTGTTATGAAACCATTTACACTAAATGACGGCAGCACTTAGAAGGGTGGCTGAGAGTGAGTTTCTACTGCAAATAGTGCTCTCATTAAGTAAAATCATGGCTTGTAGGTACGTATGCGGCAGGTTTTCTTTTCTTTATCTTTTCTTTAAAATATCTACAGGGAGAATAGCTCGGCATAGATACCATTGTGGAAAGCTTGCAGTTCCCACAAAGGTCATTGGCATGTCATTATTTGACCTCAAATCTACTGTCTCTGAATGCACGTTTTTAAACCTCCCACCCCCAAACAGCAGCAATGAATTACTTGACAGACACCCACATGGCCTGCAAACCACCTCTAACAACTAGTGCAGCTCTGGGACCTGCTACACACACGCCTGAATCTCTCACATACACGTCTTAGGAACCCACTGCTTTGCCCATATCCTCCCACCCCCGCCAGTTTCCGAGCCTCCACACTCATACAGAGAAGGCAATCCATCTGCATTCCCCGTCCTCCCAGCCCCTTCAGCATTTACCCTTATTCCCCTACAGCCATGAGGCGCTTCCTCCCTGGGCCAGTGCTCAGCTGCCCGGATCCTGCCACGGCAGCACCCTGCACAGGGAAGGCACTGCCTGCCTGAGCAACAGGCTCAGGACTTCACACAAGCTGAGCGACAGGTGATGCTGACAACCTTACAACTCCTGAGGCTGGTTCTTAGACCAAAATAAAAATCAAAATCCTTTCCCAACTTCTTTGTGCAGCCAGAGTAGGATGAGAGAGCTGCAGAAAGATTTTGAGTAGAGAAATACTTGATTTATTTGCACTATGGCTTCCCTTTTTTTTCCCAAAACAAATTCACAGAGAGGAAAATGGGTAAACTGAATATTCATCACCCACCAACATTTGTAATTCTTCAAGAGCATCAATGCCTGTTTACAGCATTGAAATAGGACTGGCTTGCCCTGTAGTACACTAGTTTATCAGATGATACTCAAATGATAAGGATTACCTTTCATTTCTAAGCTAAAAAATAAAAGCCAGACAACATTTGGGGTGAAGCACAATGTAGCACCAAAAAAAAATTCTTGTGACTCTCTCTCTCCTCCTTCAGGAGTGTGATGTTTCTGGCATATTTAAGGTTGTTGTTGGGATTGTCTTTAAAGATTGAAAGAGTCTATAAATTTTCATGAGAAGTAAACTATGTTGGAGTTACAGCAAGAACTGTAAGTGCATTGTATGTGTGTTAAAGGTATCCGGATGCACTAACAATAAACAGAAAACAAACTCTTTATGTAAAACATTTCTTCCCCTTACCCCATCTTGTTGTCATCAGTAGGATATTGAGGACTGTAATTAATAAAAAAAAAAAAAAGGAGGGGGAAAGGAGACAAAAGGAAGGGTTCGAGAGAAATCTAGCCAGAATTCTTCTGAAGCTGGCACCATCTGCTGAGGGTGGCTGACTGGCTCTGCTCGTGAGATTGATGGCCACCCTCTGCTCTCTGCTTTTCAAAGTAATAGTGAGCAGCTCAGCGCAACTCCATTTCAGCACAGCAAGGGGGTAGAAGTACTCCTTAAAGTCTTTTCCGTGCTCCCGAGAAACAACACTAGGACTCTGCACAAGCTCTCTCTTGCTGGAAAGTCCCCAGTTAGCACAGGCGCTCAAGCAGGGTCTCTGGGTTGATGTTAAAATCTTTGGTTGTGAGATGAACAACTGTCAGAGGGCACAAGAGAGTTTCCAGCCCCAGCAGGATCAGTCAGAAACACCTACCAATTCTGTGGAGAGCATTTTAAAAGAAGATCCATGCATTAGTCACTGAACACACATCTAACTCTGATTTTACAATTTTTTTGTGAGAAGATCACAACACACAAGCATTTTATCCTGCATCTACCTTGACTGCCACCTGTGCCTTCTTTGAAATGGCATGAGTCCTTGGGCCACGATAACAATTAAACAATGAACTGATAATTATACACACCTGCTATGATGTATGTTCACTTCAGCTGTGGTGTTGGGTGTTCACTATGGTGTTGAAGATGTTCTTGTGATGGCTTCACACAGTAAAAGCTCAGTGGATGATTTTTTACCTTTATTTTTTTAACCCGGGACTTGTAACTCCTTGGACACACAGTGGCTAAATAGCATCCACTGTTTTCTTTCAACATTAAAGCAATGTTGATATGGGGAAAGTGAGGTGATCACATACATACTTAGTTTCCATCCTCCCACGGATTCTAACACATCCTTAACATTAGGGATTCAGACTGTCCAACTGAAGTCAATGCTATTCTTTGCATGCTTAAAAGTACAGAAAGTTTATTGATTCAAATTAAAGAGACCTGGTTTACTATCAGGATATTGTGCTGCTGAGTGTGACTGAATTCTAACAGTGCTCTCTATGCCTATTCACAGTTCTTTTCTTCTAGATCTTGTACTATCCCCTAAACACGATAATATAACAAGAGCATCCTAAACCATATCCACTATTGATCTTGTGCTTTCTTAAAAAAACGCCAAAACTCTGACCGAAGAATGCAAAGGAGTTTGACAAGCAGTTACACTTGGATGGATGGTTATTCTGGCTGGCCTTCTCTTCTGGGCTACCTTTGTGAAGGTGCTGGCCTTTACAAAGTTCAGCATAAAGGACACAAAGTGGGGCTGCAATCCCACTGTGAGCTTCATCTTGCTTGGCCTAAGTGCTGAGTATATTTTCTATTTGGGTAGAAAAGCTCTTGCCTGTGTAGAGCTCATTGCAAAACAAAGGCATCAAAGAATTTCAAATACCTGCCTTAGCAAGTAAGTACCACGGTACTGATGATGGAGCCTCGTGGGCTTTGCCTCAAGACTCCATCAGTTCCCAGCAAAGAAAAAAGCTGTGCCACAGGGGTGTAAGCCCTGGTTGCATTCCTGGTTGTACAGAGTGGACACTTCAGAGTTACCTGGGCTGGGCTATGCTGGATGCCCAGTCTCTCTCGGGAGGCGATGGCTTTCCTTCCATCTCCTGGAAAGGCTGGTCTCAGCAAAGGCTGAATTGCAATGAGAAAGGGTTCATCACCTTGACCCTGAGAGAGGATGGATAGGATTCAGCCGCCTGAGTACAAGCAGCACCCAAACTCATACCCCCAGTGGGAAAATTGTAATTCCCTTTAAAGTGGCCAAAGGGATTTCACCAAGTTTCTCAGATAGAAACATAAATAATCAACCTATCTAAGAATAGAATGTTTTTGCCAGAAAGGATTTTCTCCCCTCCTTCAGTAAAAAGTAAATCTATTAGCAGGATGATAAAAGCTCCAAAAGTAATCTCAGCTTTCAGGGGCATGCTGCAACACCACCATAGGCCATAAAATGTTTTGTGTTTGCTGTGGGACTAGTTTGGTTAGTTTTTGTTTTACCTTGACTCAACATCAAGACTTTTTTATACTCCCTCCCCTACAAAAAGCATTGCTTTCAGCTATTCCTAGATGCATAATTATTTCCTTTTACATGGCTACTCAGATTTTAGGCCAATAAAGTATTTTTAAGAATGCAGCCAAAATGTATAAAAATGGCATTAGCTAAAGTATTCCTCCCTACCTAAAGTGTTCTAGTCCATGGGCTCCAAAACCACCACATCTTCTTGTCTATCATTATCTTTGCTTTGTAAGCACAAGGAGGCTGACAGCCTTTTCAGAGCTCTTAGATTAATGAAAGCCACCCAAACCACCCAAGTTAGAAGTGCGTATCTCACTGGAGTGGTGTCACTTAACTAGTTAATGTTTAGAAAGCCTTTTGATATCCACAGATGAAAGGCACTGTAACAGTGCAAGACATTACTGTCATTACCTACAGATGGTAAGAAGTTCTCCCAGAGCTACTGTGTGTATATCATGAAAATCTGAACTCTGGCAAAGTTCTTGTAAAATCACAAAAGGAGCTGCAATGCTCTTCTACTTAGTCTGGCTCTGTACAGTGAGGGTTTTAAAAGGCCTTGAAAAACTGCAATAAGCAGCAGTTTCCCAGCAGATCCAGAGAAATCTGCATAATCTATCTTGCTTTGTTAATTGCATTAGTGTCAGACCTTCAGCTGGTGGTTTCAAAACCTCTACACTGCTAAGTCTCCTCTTCTCATGCTCCAAATACTTTTTTTTTTTCCACAACTACTGTGAAAAAACTCTGATCTTTCTGTTTTCCAGGCCATCACCATCCCAAATCTCTCTATGTGGGATGACCCCCAAATCTCATCCCTTGGATGTCAGAGCAGGGAATCCCGTGCCTGGATCAGGACAGATGCGCAGCCCCAGCACAGCACAAGGCAGCGTGGCATTGGTATTCCTGCTGGTGCAAGGCTTTGGGGGGTGGTAAGCTGCCAGCTGAGGAACAGCTCTGAAACTCCTCTTTCGCAGCCTGCACCTCACATTTCAGGCAGTCAGTCGATGAGTCCTGGAACAGGCTGGCAGGCTACATGCAACGTGTCCTGTCCTGGAGCACAGGAGAAGCCAGACTAAGCGGGGAAGAAAGAGGAAGGAACCAAATTATGGAGCTGGACCCTGGCTGGAAAGAGATTTCCACTGCTCCTTAAGGAGCATGATATAGCCAGGAACACAGGCACCATCTAGTTTGCACAGCCCTTGAGGCAAGGACAGAATATCATCTCTGGATAGTAAGTTTTGTGGTCCAGGGATGCCTGAAATGATAATGAAGAAACAATGTCGAAGCTCAAATTGAGTTCACAAGCTTTTATCCTGAGTTATTTCTTGCTACTGTGAACACCACCCACACCACTTCTGGAGCTAGCCAAATGGCAAAGGGAAATCCTGTCCAAATGTAAAGATGAAGTGGTGAGTACAGACAGTGGACCAGCAGCCTTGGAGCTTTAAGTGCCTCAGGGTTTTTTTTGTAAAGTGTATGGCACAGGTGTGATTTAATTCCATCACACAAAAAATGAAAAGAAAAAAAAAAAAAAAGAAAAGATACAGAGAAGTATCGTTTTGGTTTCTTGGCAGTTAGGATACACATGTTTTTAAAGATCAACCCCGTGTAGAAACTGATCAGGCTGATCTGGCCCGGAGAGCTCCGATGGCAGCGTGAGAGGCAGCTTGGTCTAGTGGGCTGAAAGGCAACAGTTCCTGAGGTCTAATCCTGGCTGACACAGAGCCACTGCGTGGCCTTGGGCAAGCTCCTTAAAAAGACATGTCAGGTCAACTTAGGCCTAAAATTAAAGTTTCACAAATATACGGATTTGCAAATACTTACATCAGTAGAAATGAATGTCACCTTTTTTTTATTTTTAATTCCAGTGGGGAAGGGCGAAGAAAGGAAGCAATATTTCCGGTTGCAGGTCTTGGAGATCTTGTTTTCTTCACTGTTCGCCACCTCAGTGCTCTGCTAGAGACAGAGCGTGAAAGCAAAACTGGTCAAAAATTGCTTCTACAAAGAAGAAAAATCCTTTGGCTGTAAGGTGGCACAACCTTGATCCAGAGAGCTCTTGAGCAGTGGGTGCTTGTAAGTGTTAAAAACTCATTACCATTCAAGGAACGCTAGATATTAATTAAGTATATGCTGAGTAATAACTACAGTTCAAGAACCAGACTCTGCCCTCTGGTGAGTGCTTTCCATCACCCTTGCCAGCCTGAATTAGAACTAAACTTCAAGACCCGTGCAGCTACCCGTGCCGTTAAATCCAAGGGCAGGCACAGGCAGCGTTTTAGAGCTGATAGAAGTGTGTAGGATGATTTATGCCCTGTATGATACTAACTCGTTAATATTTATCGAGTCGCTACAGCTTCCTATGATTCTGGTTTTCCCCAAACTGTTTCATCGTAATGACCACTACGGTTAGACCAGCCAGCAATGAATTATGAATGGCCCTTATTTAAAGAGAGTTTAGAACTGTGAGACATTTCTACTGGTGTGGTGGTATTACTGCAATGTTACTGCACTCCCTTAAGTGATGAGGCTGCCTCAGATAACACTGCTTTGTTCAGTAGATTTTGGGATGCTCTGGAGGGAAGCCTTCCTCCCTTACCAGGAAGGGCAGCTTCTTGTTATTGTTTTATACAACTCTATGTAGCTCATGATCTGTCTAGAGGGACCTAGGAATTTGGGGGAAGGATTTGTCTTGGAAAAGAGGCCAAGCCTACCACTGTGCAGGAGTCAGGAACGACTGTGGGTGGTCTGGTATCCATAGCTAATATGACAAGAGAAAAGTAGCTGCCAGACAGGGAGGCATTAAAGGAATTAATACCTCTCTATGGCTTACAGGTACAGTGGGAAACACAAAACAAGAGCTAAAGCCCTGTCATTGGATAGAGGCTGGCTGCAAGACAGAAATTAAAGAGGAGGAATAATGGTCAAATTAATATGTGTCAGAAGTTGTCAGTGGCTGCCCCAAAGCCCCACTGTGAGGTTGGTTCGTTCATATTATCCATGAGAGATCTAAAAATGAGTTGCAAGGTGGCAAAAAACTGCAGATGCCACAAAGTTATACAGGATAATTAAGGCTAGAGAGACTGTATGGCACTCCAGCGGGATGCAATAAAGCTGGGTGAACCGAGAGCACAACACCACATAAAATGCAAGGTAACACAAATTGTGACAAAGCATTTGACCTACTTGTGTACACTGTTGACTTCTAAATGAATGGTGGTGATTCTGGAAGATGATCCAGACATCATGAAAAATGAATGATAAACAGAAACCCTATTGCTCAGTGCACAGTTGTGACCCACTACGTCAAGAAAATTCTTGAGAAAAAGTACTTCAGAAATGGGGACATGGGTACCAAAGACTCAAAAAAACTTTTGTAGGACAAGAACAACGATGGCATATTTAAAAAGAACAAAAGTAACAAAGTAACATGTAATAACTAATGGCTTACAGCAATTAAATCAGGTAATTCTTCTTCGACAAAAGAACCTGACAGTGAAACTGAAAACAATGCAGCAATTTGATCTCTTAAGTGGAGAACTCATTGCTGCAAAACAATCATTGAGGCAAAGAACTGGTTGGGACTTTTTTAAAGGTGTACATGATTCTGTGGGTAATGAGGTCCTTTTGCAATTGTATTAGCATCTCTGATGAGGAGATACAAGCATGTATATCACAGGACATAACCCAACCACTACAATGTCAAACGTTAGGAGAGAATTTGCCGATGAACAAGTTGTTCCTAAGTTGTCCATGACTCTGTTTCTTGCATTTCCCTTTGGAATATAAACTGTTGGCCACTTTCTTCTTATCTGGATAATGAGGATCGCTGTATTGGGTCAGCATGTCCTGCTGATTTAATGCCTGAAACCTGTTATTAAAAAAGCAAGCAGAACCAGATTGAAATGCACTACTTTAAAGCCACTAAATACCCTAAGGGCACATCTATTTAGCCAATTATCATCTCCCACTAAAGAGCTGTTGTTAAATATCAATAGACTTGAATGCATTTCTTCAGAAAAAGGGACAGAAATGATATTATGAGACTTGTACTGTTTAAATGCAATGGGAGAGATAAGGGACAGGTGTTCAGCACATCAGAAAAAAAAGCAGTTAAAGAGTGTTGCTCTAGGCATCATTTCATCTATCTGACTCAGCACAAATGCCCAAGTATGAAGGAGAAATGAACCAGAAGAATAAGCTCTGCGCTGCCCGGGGTCTGTTCACAGGGCTGTAAGTACTAGGCTGCTTCTTTTTTTAATTAATGCTTTCCCTTTCTACGTTATACTGGAGACTGTGACTGAACTTTATTCCTCAACAGCAGCCTATGGCAACCAACAAAGTCCTCTGGGAAAACAGCCTGCCCAGAAGTGCTGAGCAGAAACCAGAAGAAAAATGGATGGAGAAGAAAAGCTTCTACAGAAGAGCAAATTTTTTACTGCAGACTATTCCTTGAATTTAGCCCCTTCTCCTGACTGTGGATAACCCACAGGAAGATGATATGATATGTATGAACCTATCTGCCGTTCAAATACTGCCCTACAGATGCTTGGTGAGAACACATTTCAGCCAGGCAGTTTTTTATCAGCTAATGTACCTGAGCATTTGGAGTTCATTAAATGGCCTCTGTCAGCCATTAAAACCACATGGTGGCTTTTTTCCTCTTTGACTGGCTTGTCTATACAACTGAGACAAGAAGGGTTCCTGGAAAGCCAAGAGACAACAATGAAACAGCACTGGGGCTTTTGTTCTCTTCGGAATAGGGGCTGAGGAGAACAAAAAGGACACATGCCAGGAAAGTAAGGAAAACCAAAGGCCGGGCACAAGTAATTTGAAATCTTGTCTTGCTCCCTTATATAAGAGGATCCCACCCAACTGGAGTTCTGCCATACAGCATTAAGTGCTGCTCCATGATTTACATGCTTTTGGGATGGTGCCTACTTGCTATTCCTACATGCTCTGAGAAGCAGCAATTTGTTTCATGTTTTTGACATCTGAAGTATCATTCAGATTGGAGGGTATGTCCACCGAGAGCAGCACAGGGAGTCACACACGAGTGCCATCTGTGCTCCAAACTGGCAGACTGCGAGCCAGCGCAGGTCTGGAAGCTAGTTAACTTAAGGTCAGAGTGGACACAACTAATAACCGCCTGCACTGAACCACAGAGATGTATCCTGTTGGATGGCACGAAGGAAACAGTTCACATCCCTAACCTATTTTTTGTGCAAAACCAAACAGCCTGAAACAATATTAAAAAGAAAAAAGACAAAAGGAGGACTTCTGACAAGTCCTTAACCTTTTCCAGACAAGATCAGTTCACAATTAGGGTCATTCTGCATTGTATCCCTTTCTCCTTCTACTCATGGTGTTGGTGATGGAAGGGGTTGGGAATGCAGCAGTCTTTGCAGCAGTCTTCCCGATCTCCAATTGCTCTGAACTTTTGTGTTAGAAAACCTTCATCATGCAAGAGTTGAAAAATAAAATCTCTTGTTCATGCTGACGATCTGTTTTTCTGTTTTGTATCTTCCAGAAAGTGTCCTTTGGTCATGTAGCCCACAGGTGTTCCAGTGAATAGCTGTCCTTTTTGTCCTAATTTCATCTTAACTTTCTTTGACCAACAAGCTCTGAACATGGTTTTGAGCACAGCCACAGGACACTCGTCTCACTGAATTCACACAATTGCACAGAGTGAAAGCAGGTTATCCGTTATCATTAAAGATCAGGCAGCCCATTACCTTGGCATTTGCCACCAGAACCCCAAAAAGGATCTGTCTTTCACACAATTTTCCCCACCACAAGGCAAGTTAAATCTGTACTGCTATCTCCAATACAAAGCAGCTCAAGACACCCATCATTTGCTTTGTTGTTTAAAGTGTGACTTAGGATTGCAAAGCAGAACTGATTTTAAAATCAGAACCAAACGTGTCACTGGGCTGTGTACTCTATTTTAGAAGGATTTGGTATCTGTGGAGCTTTTGAAGCAATAATGAAGTAAAAGTTTTACGCAAAAAATATCAAACAATTCTAATTCTAATTTAGATATAAAAATAAGAGATTTTCATCTCTCTTATCTCCACCACCAAACCTTCAAAGCTTCAAAGCCAGTAAAATATTAAAAGTCAGAGAAAAATTAACTTTTGGTTAACATGACCTATGTTCTAAGGAAGTTTATGATTATCTACCAAATGTTGTGTTCAAGTTCAGCTTCAACCTTTCTTAAAGGATAAGAACTTCTTACTTAGTATTGTATATCTTTGATATATTTATAAATATAAAATCATATAATATGTGATTCTCAGCATAATGCTTCCCTCCCCTTTTCTCCCTCCACCGCATCAAACACAGATGAACCATTTGGCTCCCAATCTGAATTTCAGTTCTGGGTGTTCATATATTAAGTATTGGTCTTGACCGTGTCCTTACTTTTTATGGTACTATCTACAGTTTGCACTCTGTTGCCATTTCAACTTCACAGTCCTCCTATCCTTCCTCCTCTCCTTCCTATCCCCACCTGAAAGTGGTACATTTGTGTGCATGGGAAGAACATCAGCTGAAGCCTTGGGGTGAAACTTGTGTTGAAGATAGTATTGCAAATTCCCCAAGCAAATCAGTTAGAAACACAGCAAAAGCTGGCCTGAGCCTGCTTTTGTTGAAATCAGAGAAAAAATTCTTAAAGAAGGAGGAGGACAAAGAGAAGGAAAGGGTCCTCTACAAACAAATCACAGATTAAAATACTGTAGTTTCTCTGAGTTAATTTACACATGTGCATTAAGACTAGACCAGCATCACACTGAAAATGTAACTTTCACCCAGCAGTTTTACATTTAGGTTTGTGACATCTATTACACCTGGACCTAGCTGAAAGACATTGACATTTCTTGAGAGAACAGCCACCAAGGTAATGAACTGGGTCGCTGTTGAGTGAGCATCTACATTTTCCACATAGTATTGTGTATTTTGCCAGTAGGTGTTCTCTCAGTGAATCAATGTTACATGTTAGCTGTAGCTAAATGCATCCATGTTGATTTGGTTGAACATTGGTAATTTTATATTACCTGTTTATGGAGTTATTTTTAATTTCCAGTAGTTCTGTGGTTGCATAGTCCCCTCTATCATGGCGAATAGCTCACTAAAACCACCAAGAGCCAAGAAATGACTGTCAGCTATTTTTTACTTCCGTAACTAACAGCAGGGTTCTTTTTATTTTTCAGATAAAGTTAATGGATGCAGCTTTTACACTGCCACATTTATAAACAATTTGGTTTAGGGGCTGCTAAAGAATACTGGCAAAACATCGTTTAGAGAGCGAAAGTATAGTATTTATGCAATATAGTGTTTATATCTGTGGAATGACGGACATGCTGTTTAAGGAGATGTTGCTTTTCTGTCAAAAATTAAGCACTTCGTTATACTCTACAGTTATTCACTCACTTGGTGGTAGTTGTTACTTAAGTACCTCCTGTCTAATCTTTGTATACAGAGTTGTAGGCTTGGAAACCAACAGAGATGGCTGTTATCATTTACTGAGAAGTAATAGCAGCTCCTGGCTCACTCCACTGCCAGGGCAACCCAAATATCATATTGATGCGGTTTTTTACGTATAAATAATCAGCCCTCTTTCTTTTGCTTATTCCTTCCCTATTGAATTATTCTGTTAGTTTTGTTTTATGTCTGGTTCATTTAGTTTTACAATCACATGTATACATGTATCCACCTCCATTAACACATATTTTATAAACACGTATAATTGATGGTAGGGGAGTAATAAATGTCCAATGGGCTTTTACAAATTATCTATAATGTTGCACCTGCCAAAGTCTGTCTCATTATACTCAAGAAAGCATCAGTCCAGTGTAAATAAAGAGTTTTATTGCCCTTATTGTTGATTAAATCACTAGTAGCTAGGGTGGAAGGGACATTTGTGAAAAGGCTGTTCAAAAAGAAAACAGTTGCACCTCTGATAAGCTGCACCTCTTCCAAAAGACCCAAGTAAGTCCTCAGTTAACCACGTCAAAGGTTGCAGAGAAAGAGAGATAGGGATAGAAGAGCAAATAGGTATGCGGGGGGAAGGTTGGGGTAACTGGGCTATCAGGTTAAAAAGGAGCAAACAGTGGAGAGGATGAGGGGCAAAATACGGATAGATCACCTGAGCATGTGTCTCTGCAAGGCTGCTGACATACAGCTTGTTTCCTTTTGCTTTTAATAGTTAATTCAAAGGGTAACTACATGAAAATACAAAACTTTCTTCTGAGACATAATCTCCTTTTATTAAGAAGACAAATCAAGCCCCTGAGTATTGAATCATTTAACAAAACATCATTATTTCCATGGGTTGTTTTGAGGATAGTAAAGCATTTTAGCCATTTGAAATCAGATCAAGTTGCATCTTAGTTTACAAGCTGTCAGTCCAGATCCATATTCTTTTTAATAACAATAAAAAACATGTTCAGTTTGTCTGGCTTTTACTTTTTATTTTTGTTGTGTCATAAAGACTCAATTTGGACTAGGTTTTGGATGTTTTCTTTCCCCTTAAGCGCTTCTACAGAAAAAAATGGTTTCAATTTAACAACAACAACATGTTAATATACGCAGTTTGCCTGCTGTCCGTACAACAGCTTTAATGCGTAGCTGCAGAGCTGTCTCTAAGACACAAACTTAAAAATCAGAAGCTATGTGGTACCCAAGGTCCTCATCTGGTGTAAATTAGCACCCAAGCACCAAAGAGTATGTTGATTCATGCGAATTAAGGTTTTCCCTTCCTCATCCTGCATGCTAGACTCGGAAAGAGAATTTCAAAATAAAGGATCTGAAATTCCACTCCTCCTTCATTTACCTGCTAGTTACTTCATTATTGATTAAGTGTGCAGAGAAATAGACTGAAAAGTGGTAGTGATCTGTAATATATGGGAGTATTGGAACAGAAAGAAAATTCCATAAAATTCTAATGATCTCTAATACTGGAGATTATCACTTCTCACTGTTGGTACCTAACAATTTTGCTGATATAGGACACCAAGGGGAGGGCATGAAGTAACACACTACTTGGTGGCCTGGTGAGGATAAAAGCAATGGCAGAAAAGAGAAAAGCTCCTAGAGGAGGAAATTTTCATCATAGTTAGCTTTGCTGGAGGAACATTGTGGAAATAGCAAATGTGGAACCTTTGTCCAGCATGTATGTCTCTAGGAAGGAGAATAGTCTAAAGAAAAGTCAAAGCAGAGGTCATCTATTTTTCTAGGGAACTCCTCTGTGCTCAGAACAAACCAGGGGCTTCACTGTAAACAGCTGTTCTCAGCATCTGCATTTCAATCACTCTCCTGTTGGGACTACAATACGTTCATATGCCAGCTGCAAAAATCAACTAGTGTTACAGTGTGCTTCAGTGTATTTGCAAAATGGAAACAAGTACTGCAAAATACATGCTTTAAGGTCCCTGCAGCAACCTAAATACCAGAGCACATGTACCAGAGAAGAATAGCAAGAGAACAGGATCTTGCAGTGAAAACTAGTATTACAAAAGCAAAGAAGAGGTTCGTGGCAAAGCAGCAAACTGACATTTCTCAATAACAGGAAGGATTGCCTTTGTCTCCAAAACCTAGCTAAAGTGGAGTGAGGATGAGAGAAAAATTCCCACAGCTCCATCTCTCCACACTCCATCCCTGTCATTTATACTTACTAAAAGGAAGTTTGTAGAAAGTTACAATGTTCATTAAAAAAATATGGCTCTCAAACCTCCATGAAACATGTAGCCCCAAGTACGCACAAGCGTGCTGACTGCATACTTGTCTGTTTTAATGTTGTAGAAGATCAAATTTTCTAGGAAAAAACAAACAACTTTAGCAGCAGGTGGCTGAAGCATAGCCTTCAGAAAGCTGTTAAGAACCATTTTTGTCTGGCAAATAAAACATGGTTGCAAGCTATGTTATTTGCACTTATTGATTCAGTGAAAGGAGTCACCTTATGTTTAATTCAAATTGTAGTCCTGGCTTGGACAGGCTTAGAACAATCGAGTTTTACAAATCCATTTGTTTAAGTGACTCTCATAGTGGTTGTTCACACTGTTCCCTACGTTGTGCTTAGATTAGCTCTCTTCTTGCTGACAGAGGCAAGAGCTGAAACGGAGGAGGGGCTGAGTGAGGGAGGAAGAGGGAGGGAAAGGTACTGGTATCCATAGGAGAGGACCACATATGGCAGCAGGATGTAGGGTTATGGATCAGTGGCAGATCAGGCAACCAGTATCTCAGAAAGCTCGAGAGGCAGCACCATCCTTTTCAGCCACCCAGCTCCACTTAATGGTACATTCAGCATCACGTGTAATATCAATAACCTCATTGCAGTCTGTATTACATCTCAATAAATATTTGGTTTTGCCTCATTGGTGAAACGGTTAAAAAAAAAAAGTACTTACATTCTTAGTAAGTATGTAGTGATTTTTTAAGGAAGTTTGTAGTGATTTTTTAAGGAAAATCACTACAACTCCTAGGCAGCCAGAAGATATTACATCCCTCAAACAGAAGGCTGTTCCTTTTACAGGTTGGTGAGTGCACTCATTAAGTGATCAGCTTTCCATTGTTGGAGCGGTCATGTTCTTGCCAGTTACTGTCATTTGTCAAACGTGGGCACTGATGATTCATCAGAATGGGCTAATTTCATAGGAAAAGGTCACTCTGAGAATGCTACAACATTAATTTGCTAATCTGGTTGGGTCAAGAGCCCTTGGAAACAAGGGGCCTGCTTTGTCATTATTGGAGAAACACAATTCTGTGTCAAGGTTTCAGGTGTATTTTTGTTCCAAGAAAGTAATACTTTGCAAAAAAACCAAAACTACCCTACGTACCCATTACAGATATTTACATTTAAAAATGAATGCAAAATCCCATCCAGAGTTCCCTGCAGAAATTTGCATCAACACATACATTCTTCCCAGACACCTTTCCTTTGCTAAAATCAGCTGTCCCTTTTCAAACGTACCAGAAGACTTTGTACAGAGAGGGACAAGGTGGGTTATGAACAGGCGGGACCTCTGCCCCTGCCCAGCTCCTAGGTAGCACGTGAGCCCTGTGCTGGACAGAGGATCTCTGCTCTGCCCCTGGACCAGGGCAACAAATGCTCTCCTCTTCAGGATCCTCACAAAAACTCAGGGCAAACTTCCAGCTTCTTCATCCATTTTCTAATACCTCCCTCACCAACATTTTAGTGGAGTAAGTGACTAACAGTACTTTCACAACAATACCAGCTAAAATAAACACCGTGCTATCACTTGATGTTTCACCAGCCTCCCTTGGGAACATGATGTTGGCAGTTACATAGTAAGAAGGCAGGCTCAGCTGTTCACACAAAACCACAAAACACTTCAAAACCAAACCCAGCACAGTGTTCCAGGGTTTTAATGCTGACAAAAGAATATGAAGTCAAATACTGGAGACTGAGACTGAAAACCATGTTGAGATTTCACTCCACAATACAAAGTTATTTGAGATACTCTGAAAAAAGCACTAGATAATGGCAACGATGCAGCTATGCAGCAATTACAAATTACGGCGAGGACTTCTGCTCAGCCTTTCACTCTCCACACAGGTTGGGATTGAAGCAACAGCGCAAATGAAGACCATCCATTTAAACTCAAATGTGGAATGAGACAACTTTCATCTGTTAATTTAGCTAGATGCACATATATATGCACACAACGTGAGACAGCTCACAAACACTCCCCCTCTCCCTGCCCCTGACCTCGTGTCACCACCTGGCTGCTGAAAACGTCCCCTGCCCAGGCTGGCAGCAGAGCATGCAGAGCTCTCCATATTAACAAACAATTTTTTTAAGAAGCAGCCTTGGTCTCAGCAGCGGGGCTTGTACTTAGTCTTCCCTACAAGTGCTGTAAGATGTTTAATGTCCTCCAGGGAAGGCAATGATGCTATCAGTTACATAATTCACTTCAAGCATGGCATTTCTAACTATAGACTAATGTGGTGCAAAGTCAGCTGTGGGTGGAAAGAGTTCAGAACAGAGCAAAAATGTGGATGTTACCCTGAGAAGCACCACGATGAAGCATCGGGTTCTGTCATATCGTCTTTTATGAGGATTGGGTCAGAATATCAAGCTGAAGCATTGAAGAAAGTTATACATGTTACTGCCCTAGACATGCCAAACCACACCATCACAGATACACTGCCAGGCAAGGAAGAAGAGTGACTGGGGCTGCAGACTCCCTTTGCTTTTTTAAGGCCTTTTGTGGCCCCCCTGGAAAACCATGGAGACTCAGATCTCACAAGATACCATGAGTCACAAAGCATGCTCTGGTGTGGATCCTGCATGCTGTGCTCATTGCCTGTACCTGAAAGCTCTGTGGACTACAGGCAAATGGTCAAGGTTTTCTGTGACAGGCTGTGAAATAGTCCAGGCTTGATCCACTCACCAGCAGATCAAACCACAATAACTTGGAACCAGGCATGGAAGTTCACCTAAAGTGTGGCCCCTGAAAAATCTGTAAAAATAATCTTTTTGGAGACAGTCCACTGACAAAAAATGACTGGGCACCTGATCAATTCTAAATTATGAAGTGGGTAATAGTAACAGTGTTTTAATTAGGCCATTTTCACTCCTCAGGTAGCTATTCTGTAAAAGGTACATTTTCTTTGTTATTAGCCATGACCTTTTTAGAGGTGTGCCACCCAGCTGATTCATACATCTTGGTACACTTGCAAATATAGTGTTTTTGTGCCTCTTACGCTGGCAAACAGACAGAATCGACCAACATGGAGAGAAGTGCTAGGGCTACATGGCTACAGTTTTCAAAAGTAATCTCTGGATATCACTGATGAAGCCTTATCAAGAGTCACTTAGTTGAATCTTGAAAAAGCTATCTAGGTACTCTGTATCCAAATCCATATATTGTATGCAAATATATTCTAAGTCTGATTTTCCATCAGCTCAATCAAAACCAGTCAGAATTTAACAGATTAAACAGGTATAAAAGCTGAAAATACTGGGACGCATTTCAAGATAAAGATCATGGGAATTTTAATCCCAACCACATACCAGCGAATGTTCCACTCAAACTATGCTGCAAGGCATAAGTAGTATCTACAGTAATAAACTGTTCAGAGATAGGAACAAGACAGCAGGAAAACAATTTTTCTAACTACATATTTTACATTCTGTTATTATCCTCAGAAATCCTCCCTTCTTTCTTGAGTTGGAGGGAAAATGCATGCTGGACTAAGACACTTTTGTCTCAAAGACTATTTCAACAAAGATGATGAAACAAAAGTACAATAGGAATATCTCAACAGAACAGGTTTCAAGTTAGACTGATTTCCTTCTACAGTGGTTTGAACGGTCCATTAAACCTGTTTTGGGGCATAGCTAACTGATAGGCCACTAGCACTGCAAGGCCTGAAGGTAAAATTAGCTCCCAATTTAAATGAACCCAGAGAATCTCAGAGTCCTTAGAGAAAAAAGCAGATACTATTATAGCTTTATTTCTTCAAGAAATCTAGTAATGCTGGTCAAAAAATTTTCAAAAAACGTTCTGTAACACATAGCATGGGTCAGTACATATTCAAGAGTAGTCCAATTTGACTAGACGTCTCTGATGGATGATCAAAGCACCATGGTGTAAACTCCATGTCCTCCCCACCATACCCCACACGAATGAATGCTGTACTAGGACAAGGCTCTGTAATGTGTCCGGAAAGGCTGTGAAATAGACTAATAAGAGTTTAACTGGGTCAGACTCCAAATTCTTATCAGCTGATAGAAGTTTACTTCACTGTAGCACAAGTGGTAAAATCAGACAGCCACTAATCAGGTGCCATGACTAGAAGGAAGAACATTGCAGCAAGTCTTTATTTGTCAAATAAAAAGGGTGAAAAATCAGGCAGATTTGGTTTGGGTTTGGCAGCAGGATGAAAACTGAGCTCATGCTGGAAGTACAGTTCAAAATTGAGCTCTAATCAAAATGTTTCCAAAATAATAACAGAAATGATAAAAAAAAAAAAAAGGTATGTAATCAAACATGAAGACTACACAGCGGAGCACTCAAATGAGGAGAGGAGACTCTCCAAAGCCTTTTCTCCACTTGTACACAGCTTGGAATAGGAGTGAGCTTAGAATCATATCTGTATCCACGGGAACTGTTCATGGGTTGTTCAATTACAGGCTCTTCTTACATTTGTAAGGAGGATATTTGTACGGTCTTGAAGCAACACAACATCAGATGGTTGACAAACAATTTCCTACACAAACACAAGGGACTAGGACCCCTGAATACTACTTCAAAACTTAAGACTAGCAGCAAATGCTTGGGTATTCCATAAGCATACTATAGTGGTATGGCTCCTCTGATCATCAGATCTTTCCTTGGGAAAGCAGAAGATGGCTGAGGCAAAAAAAAATTCAAGAAGATTCTTTGTGCTACTACTGCTGTAGAAACAAGTTAGTCTGTATTTAGACAGTGGTCGTCATATAACTCAAAGGTACGGAAGTGCAGTTGTTCCATCCTAAAAAAAGTTTTATTGAAATCCTATGTCTGTTCTGTACAATATACACACAAAAAGAGAAAATGCAGCAAGAGCACAAAAGGTTAATTTTAGAAGATGCAAAAGACAGGACTTGATTACGCTAAATTTCTAACAACACTTTATCCATTCTCTTGGGTGCAAGTATTGGGATACTATCTCCTCTCAGGCATCACGTATACTTTTGTACTTAAGAAATAAAAAGATCTCATAGATCACACCAGAGAAGATGTGAACAGCTGCCCATTCTTCTCCACGAAGAGTAACAGCCTCTTATTAGCTGTGCATGGGTTCTCAAAGCAAACTAGTTTCTTCCAGTTTCTCCAAGGACAAAGAAGCTTCAGCTCACTTCAGCTGTGGCCCCACTACTTGGGTAGTTTAGTGGCAAACTTAAAACTTGCGGTACTCACACGTACTTATAGATCAGCCTTGTTGGTTTGTGCACTTCACAAGTGAAAGGGAGAAAGAAGAGGAATCTATGTGCATTCTCAAAAATCAATTTTTAACTGCTAAAATTGGCAAATTAAAACCAATCTCCTTCCTATTCCCTTCAGTAAGGGTAACTTCTGTAAGAAATGTCAGCTTTCAAAATTCAGTAATTTCTCTCATTTAAAACACCCTGGTTTTGTTAGAGTATATTTTCCTTCCCAGTTTTATCCATCTTATAAAGAAATGACTGTTTTCTGCTGAAATACTAGAAGCAAAGTATTTCTATTCAGGCAGAGCTGAAGAATGAAGTTTCAGTCAAGAAGGTGCAAATTTCAGAAAAGTTGCAAGTGATTTAAAACCAGAGGCTAGGAAATTGTTGCTCAGAGCTAATGATAGCAGTTACTATTGTATTGCTTTGGCAGGTCTTGCCTCAAAGAACACCTGTATTTCCTTAGCAAGAGTTTCTATATTTGCATACTCTTCCCAGAACAGGTCAGAGCCATAGAGCCATGTCTCACATCTTTTACAAGACAGGATTTTCCTTTCCCTTCTCTTGGTCCTTCTGCTCTGTGTGATTGCAGGCCTAAAGACGACTTCCATCATTCACAAGCAGGTTAATCCGTTTGCAAATAAGCTGTGCCCTGGGTGCAGCAGGGTCATGAGAGGTGGCTCAGTGTGGAGCTGGCTTCAGTCCAGCAGGACATATGATATCACATGCAATCCAGCGCAAGCAAGGCTATACTGTTTCCACAGTACACTGCTTTTACATACACAGGATATACCAGTTACCCCACCGACCTTCTATTATTCCAGCTTGTAGAAAATTTGCTGTAAAAACTGTATGTTTTAAAAAGAAACAGACTATAAGTAATTTTCATGCACCACTCCATTATGGTAGATAATGAGATTTCACATTTTGTTTTACTGATCGTAGAATCAGGGATTTAAGTGCCCTTGTCAGAGCGCACAATGAAGCTTTGTGAAAATAGCTAGAGTTTTGTTACTAGAAACATAAATCAGAATATTTTTTCTCAGAAAGTTCTGCCACAAACATGACAACATGCCAGGAAAGACAATCCGTTTCCTTGTGCCTCAGTTTGCGCTCATCTTCAACAAAAAATTAATGGCACGTAGCCTGATAGCTACCACAGCATTTCTTTCCCACACAGTAAGTATTAAAACCAGATAATCCATAACACTGGAGCTTACAGAAACATCACGAAGGAGTTCTAGTGCTCTGCCTCTTGCTCTCCCCCTTGGTAGGAAATGCAGAACCCAAGACATATTTTCAAATGAACCTCCTATTTCCTAAATTATTTTGTAAGTGATCCTAGATAGTTCAGAGTCATCCAGCAGATAAAGGAAATGGGGATGTTCAGTGTTCTGTTCTCAAGTAAAATGAGTATCTACCTCCCTTAATGACCCTAATCTTAATGAAGAGGTAAATGAGACTTTCAGAATTGGATACCTTTAAATATCTTTAAGAGCTTTTCATGGTCCAGTTTGGGAACATTTCCTTGTCCCAAGAAGCCACCAGTCTGTATGAGTAGCGCTGTTCACAAAGAGATAACAAAGTTTGACTTAGTTTGATTTCCTTACCTTCTTACATTTTACAGGGAGCAGGACACCTGTGCTAGGAGGACAGTCTGCTGCACACTCTCAAGACTTAAAAACTCCAATAAATTAAAATAATTTCTCTCTGGAACAAGACTTACTTCTTTCTAAATTTCAGCTTTTATTCCCAGCAATAGAACTGTTCAACAGAAAAGGGAAAGAGGGAGTATTTAGGAAAAAAAAAAGAAAAGTATATAATTTTCTCCTTTTATTCAGAAACATCTATTTTTTTAAAATTTAAACTAAAGAATAAGGCAAACAACTTTGGGAAGAGCGTGAGAAAAAGCATGCATTGAAGGGAATGGAAATTTTCAGTTTGCAAAATCTAAGATTCTAGATAAGAGGGATCAACATAAAACACGCATTTATGATTGAAATAATCATGAAACTCTACCTACATCTTTTGCATCCAGCATTGTCGTCACAAGTGTAGCGTTTAAATGTACGTCTGCAGAGTTGCACAACATGTTATGTGTCTTTATTCCTTTGCCTTCCATCCTGTTCCCTCCCCCATTTAAATTTAGTTTTGGTTTTAAACAAACATACACTACATACAGGACTCAGTATTGGAAGGAATCATCTGCACAGAAATGCCTGTGCATTCAGTCATCAATGAAAAACATCCCTTTAGCTGTGGCTAAAACTTTGCCACATTTTTTCTCATCTTCCAATTACTTCACTGTCCAACTAATGTCAAAGTGTGTTATAAAGCCTACTGAAGCTGGAGAAATGTACCAGGTGGGGAAAGGTGGAACTACTTTCTAAACTATAGATACTTTTTTTGCTATTCTATCTTTCTAATGATACCATTCCTAAAATGACCAGTTTATTAGAATCCCCAACTACTGGAAAAGTAATTTTATATATTACTTTTTTTCAACAATCGGATATCTGGTCCCCCAGCTTGAAAACATGGTGGGGGTTGCATCAAGGGAAGCTCCCTTCCAAACTACATGTGGTAGTTCACATCTCTATGCACTCAGTCTTATCTCCTGGCTTAGGAGTAAAGTTTCAGGTACTTTTATTTTTAAATCAAGGGGTCAAAAACAAAATTTTAAACCTCCTCCAGAATCAAGGCTACAACTATGTATCCCATTTCTTGTATTTTAAAGAAAACACATCTAAACTAAACAAAATACCTTTTCCCCTGTTAGTTACAGACCTGTTCTTAATTGTTGCACAAACTAATGCTTGCAATCAACTCTCACTCACTTGGAAATTTTCTAATACTAGTTTCTCTAATATTGTCCTCAGTACTGATAAAAAAAAAGTACTTCAGTTTTGAGTTTTTTTAAATAAAAAAATCTGTCATTTACATATCTAAACACTAGACTATTAGCAGTATTTGTTCTGTAATATCTGGGAAGTTAGTCCCCAAAGGCCATAAAGGCTTATAACAATCTCTGCAATTAATTTGAGAGAAATACTTGTCTACATCTATTTTTATGAATAAATAATCAAGGTGAATTTAGTGCTAAAGAAAAAAGAGAAGGTACGATGATTCAGCATACACTCACATAATTGCTGCAGTCATTTAAAATAAAAACCAAAACCCAAAATACTCCGAACATTTTTAATGCTGAGTTGATACAGTTGTTCCAAACAAAAGAATCCTTGTGCTTGTTACAGTCTTTCTTTACTTCTATTGAACATCATGGAGAAGTCACTGTATGAGAAGTCACATATGGGATTGCATCTCATTGATGCACTATAAAGGGAAAGACTATTAAATGAGACAAATTCAGCTGCCAACACTGAGAATATCAAAGTATTTAAATGACAGCAGAGCTGGAGTTAAAATAGCTGAGTCACGAGAGTTTAAGAGATGACCTTCTCTTGAAAGGTGATATGATTTGCCAATTATCCATCAAGCTCTGTGTGAGTATTTGATATGTTTGTCACATATAAAACCATTCATTTTAATATAGTGGAGAGCAAGGTTTTATTCATTGTGAGCTAGCCTCATTATCCCATTGTGCATTATTATAGAGGCAGCATAGCCACCTTTTAATGCTTCACACCTAATGGCCTTTAAGAGTGAAGGATGCTCACCTGTCCTAGCTAACATTTTCATAAAAAAAGAGGTCCGTTTATAGCAGAGGATTAACTGCATACCAAAATGAACATATTATTACTCAGTATGACCATTGCACCTATCCCAATTACATTTTCACTTCTGGACACAGTACACGCATCTAGCTTAGTGGCAAGGGACATTGCTTCTCCGCAACAGGTTCTCTGGGTGATCACTAGCCTCTGAGATTCGTTTCTGCAGTCTGCAGACTGGTTTGATTTTCCTTGCCTTAAGTGAACAGCCATAGTGCATTGCGGTAAATGAANTGATCACCCAGAGCTGGAGTTAAAATAGCTGAGTCACGAGAGTTTAAGAGATGACCTTCTCTTGAAAGGTGATATGATTTGCCAATTATCCATCAAGCTCTGTGTGAGTATTTGATATGTTTGTCACATATAAAACCATTCATTTTAATATAGTGGAGAGCAAGGTTTTATTCATTGTGAGCTAGCCTCATTATCCCATTGTGCATTATTATAGAGGCAGCATAGCCACCTTTTAATGCTTCACACCTAATGGCCTTTAAGAGTGAAGGATGCTCACCTGTCCTAGCTAACATTTTCATAAAAAAAGAGGTCCGTTTATAGCAGAGGATTAACTGCATACCAAAATGAACATATTATTACTCAGTATGACCATTGCACCTATCCCAATTACATTTTCACTTCTGGACACAGTACACGCATCTAGCTTAGTGGCAAGGGACATTGCTTCTCCGCAACAGGTTCTCTGGGTGATCACTAGCCTCTGAGATTCGTTTCTGCAGTCTGCAGACTGGTTTGATTTTCCTTGCCTTAAGTGAACAGCCATAGTGCATTGCGGTAAATGAATTGCAAATGTGTCCTTAAGGAGCTGGTGGACACGCAGGCAACAAACTACAAGGGACTGCCATCATGGAGACAGACTGATCTGCTCTACGCAGATGGAGCAAAAAGAGTAGACATGAAACAATAGGTAGGACAACTGTGACTACTTCTGGGAAGAAGACGTGAGTTTTAGCTTCTCATTTTACAATAACCTCTAAAATAAGTGAGTGTCCTTAAAAAAATGAAAGATACATGTTTACTTCTTAAATTTCTCTAAAGAATAACTATTTATATATAACTGATAAGGAAAAAAGAGATAATTCAGACTAACAGAACTGTTGAACATTGGCTAGATAACCACTGTCTTATGCAAACTCAGTCTGACTGTAATCAATACAAACACTGAAGGACTCTTCTGAAGGTGATGTAGATGAGGGAAGGGAGGAGGATTCATGTTGAAAGAAAGGAGGATACAAGAAGAATTTTTAAGATGTGAGAAGAAGGCCAAATGTCAGGAAGATATGGAGGGTCTCTGGAGAGTCAAGGAGAACAAGGATGAGTACACACAGGTAAAATGAGATTACGTGATAATTAGAAACCAAATGAACAGTTGTAGTCCTACCCCATTATGCTCAAGTTTACACAGGTACATTCTGTGATCATAGGCAAACCCTGCCCAAGGAGCTACTGTCTCTACAGAAAAGGAAGAGTTGAAATGATAAGAAGAAAGGCCAAAAATCTTAATCAAGTGATTGAACGATAACAACAAAACCAACATAAAACAAAATTTGCATAACTTTGACTTCATCGCCTGTTACCAAACTTAGCTAAAATTTTAGCATCTGAGGTTTGCAGGTTGCCTTAGGAAAACTGGGAGAAAACCAAGGTATTCCAAAGACAAGTAAGATGGAAAAAGAGAATGTATAAAGGGCCCAAAATACACTGTGTGCCTAACAGAAAAGCAGATATTACAAAAATGTAGAAAAAAGACATTGTAAATTTAAACAGTGGCATAGAAGGCAGTGAAAGGAGAATTGGATGCAAGTAAAATACTGTACTGCAGTGTAAAAATATCAAGTTATTTCAAGGACCTGAAGAGGAAACAAGCATCTCCTTTATACTGAATACACTAGACAGTTATCTCCATTCACTTTCAAATAGTTAACTCAATAGGTAGAGAAAATCCAACAAGAACAACTCTTCCAAAACAATGTCTCAAGGTTTGCAGGACCTGAAAGGCCATGTGATTTTCAAGGCTGATATACTCATAAAAGTATATCTCGCTTTTAAACTGTACCAGGTTCATCAGCAACTCATAGGAAGAAAAGTAATTACAAGAAAAGGATCCAGGCCATCTCCCTTGATCAACCACAGCCACAAACATACCACCTAAGACGACACGTGAAAATACTTAAGAGGCTGATAAGCACCTTCCAAAACTTCTGAAAACCCGGCAAGCCTCTAGCTTCCTTAGACAGACTTCCTGGAAGCTGGGAAGCAATCATGTGTTGCCTCTGTCTTTGCTTCTTTGGCTGTGCATCTGCAAGATATTTCTCTTGCCAGACTTTACAAGGACCTTGAAACTAGCTCATTCTGAATTGCATTTAAAGAAAATCTCTTATATTCAAAACCTTTCCATAATACACCCTGCTGATTTGATGTTGTTACCTCTGTATTTGTTTACATTTTCACCTTTTTACTTCATTACATACATACAATGTGCTGAAAACACTGTTAATCAATAGTGGCCCAGAATTACAGCACCGTTACTTGAGGTGTTTAGCTTAGGTCCAAATTAAAATTCTGTCAGATTTTCGAATTGTCTGGCTCAGAAATTTTATTTCAAATCCCTCTCCACTTGTTAATTTTATCACATTGTAAGAGCACACGGACACTGATCAAATTCTTACCTTGCTTGGCATAAGGTGGTCCACTGATACTTGCTTTCCTGACTTCATCTTTACTCATGTTCTTAGTAGTCAAGTTCAGTGGCTTGGGGAAAATGCGTTTGGTTTTTTTTTTCCACTGGGCAACATTTCTTTACTGAAACTGGAAATTAAAAAGTATAACAACATATCACATGGGAACTTCTGAGTTGCAGCCTAAAATATGAAAGCCTGACAAAAATGGAATGCTTAACAAGAGTAAAGGAAACCAAGAGAAAGAGGCAAGAATAATAATGAGCATCATTAAAAAGAAGAAATGCAGAGTCCCTCTCTTTTCTCCTCACAAAACTGTAGTCACAGCTACTGAAGACAATTAAAGGCTTCAGTTCAGATAAAAATCCCCAAACACTAAATGCTATACACACACTCAGAGGGGATGAGAAATGATTGCTGCCTCAAGCACTTGCGCTCTAAGAGCACAGGACAAAGGACAGAAGATGAAATAGGGGCACAGAGGGTTTTCTCTTGAAAGATGCTGTATTCTTTAGGTGCTGAATCAACAAAGCTCTTTAATATGCACACTCTTTCTTTGAAGACATAGTTCAACATAACTGTTTCAAGATAAGTACGTGCTTAAGTGTTTTGGTGGACCAGAGCCAGGTTGCTTGGCAGCTGGCAGGACTGAGCCCAGAAGATGTCTCGTCAGTGGTTGTGTTGAGGATGGGCAAAGGAATAATTACAGCCCATTGATCTTACTGATGTGAGCCCTAGTATGTCTGCTATACTCTTTCGTCAGAGACACTCATAGGCACATGCAGGGTGTCAGGTCCACAAAGGGCCACTCCTTTTAATAAACTTTAAAAAATAGCCAAGAAATATGGAACTACTTTATGAAATATGGAAAACCTCACCTTCCAGCAACACTTTGGTGCTGTGCGTGTGGTAAAGCACAAAAAAATAACCCAAATATATATAATTTCCCTGAGAGAAGTTTGAACACTTGAAATCACTAAATTGTTAAGTTCCACCATCCAATCTTACAAACATAGTTGTGTGGGGCAACAGGAAAGATGGCAGAGAGCAAAGCTGCCCAGTGGGTGGCATAAATTAGCAAAGAAACATTTCAAAGAGACATAAATATAGAAAACATTCCACAGTTTTCTTCCTTAACTCAAAACTGTCACAAATAGTGTTGTATATTTGCATGTTTTTTTAGCTGCACCAGCTGAGCAGTTTGAAGAATTCAAGTTACATCCAGGATGCTGAATATGTCTAGATAAAACAGAACACATGCTACCCAAGAGACAAAAGAGTCAGGCTACCTTTGGTGAGCAGAGATTTCCTTAACGAAGACACAAACTCACTGAATACAGTGCCCTGACAAAACCTGCCCTGCAACGTGCTTGTCCCATCACTGGGGAGAACAAACATGGGCGGGGGGGATAGGGAGGGAAATCAGTTACTTGCAAATGAGTTCACTATCGTAGAGAAAAGGCTGAATTTTCATCTACAAAGGGTAGATGAAAGTCAGCAACCATTAATGGCTCAGGATGCAACTTTCTGTGTGGAGTCAGCTTCTCCTCAGGTTGGGCAGAAAGAGTTTTCTTAAATAAATTCCAAGATTACTGCAAAACAAAATGAGTCCTGGGTTGCTTGGCTATATTGAAGCATAAACAAAATGAGTCCTGGGTTGCTTGGCTATATTGAAGCATATATATTTTCTCCTCAGGTATTTGACCCTTTGAAACCATATGTTTCACAAGTCCCTAAGTACAATATGTCTGCATGAAATAATTACTATGAACCCTTAATGAGACGTATAAAATGGTTTCTGCTGTATCATAGCAAACAAAGGCTAGGTAGTCTACCTCTGTGTCACTCTGCCATACTGCTTGTTCTCTCTTGGGGTACCTGTAGCCACAGAGTTCTTTCAGAGGAGAGGAACTATAAATAGTTGATTGCTGATAGGAGCTTTCAGAAGGTCTTAACTCAAAGAGGAGGTAACACTTCTGAAAATCTGGTCAGCAGCATTTGTCGCTCTGGAAAGCACCTCTCCATGTAGGAAAAGTGTCGTGGTTTAACCCCAGTCAGCATCTAAGCACCACACAGCCACTTGCTCATGCTCCCCGCCCCCAGTGGGATGGGGGAGAGAATCGGAAAAAAAAAAGTAAAACCTGTGGGTTGAGATAAAGGCAGTTTAATAGGACAGCAGAGGAAAAGAAAGTAATAATAATAATAATAATGATAAAAGAATATACAAAACAAGTGATGCACAGTGCAGTTGCTCACCACCTACCGACCCATGCCCAGCCAGTCCCCGAGCAGCGATCACTGCCCCCTGGACAACTCCCCCCAGCTTATATACTGAGCATGACGTCATACGGTATGGAATACCCCTTTGGTCAGTTTGGGTCAGCTGTCCTGCCCCCTCCCAGGGCTTATTGTGCACCTGGCAGAGCATGGGAAGCTGAGAAGTCCTTGACTAGTGTAAGCACTACCTAGCAACTAAAACATGGGTGTGTTATCAACATTATTCTCATGCTAAATGCAAAACACAGCACTATGCCAGCTACTAGGAGGAAAACTAACTCTATCCCAGCTGAAACCAGGACAAAAAATTTCATTTTTCAGCTTCTTCAGTGGCTACCTGATGAACTTAGTACCTGTTCTAGCTTAGCAGATTTCAGAAATGGCAACAGCCACTTTCTCTATTGACAGGAGATATTTAGAAAGAACTGTGTAGGGAGTTGAAGGACTTGCAGTGGTTCCTTATTACTTGAGAGAATTCTGTGATTACATGACAGAATGAAAAAAAATAATGGGCACAAACAAAATAAATAGCTGATGGGAAACTTAAGTATCAAGAGGAAACAAAGTCTTAGCATTAAGTTTGCCTGAATACTATTGCCCATGCAATTTCTAGACTTTATCTTTTCCTTTTCTGTCTTCTGAATAACAATGATGCCACAGACTAGTAATAATGGACTCAGAGGACTGAGATTCCTTCCTTTATAGTTCTTCCCTGGGACATTGCACGATCTGCATTGCTTCTAGTTTTTAAGAGTGGCTTTATATAACTATCAGTTTGTAAGAAGCACACTTCTCTTCACTGCCCTGCACACTTCACATTGGGACAGGAAAAGAAAAGAACGAAAAGCATTGTGAGACCCACTAGCACTAAGAAAGAGGAGGTGAAAAGAGTAATATATATGTGTCCCTGAAAGAATGTCATTAAAAATAAAGATGAAAAACCAGAGTAGGTTTCAAAACTACTCAAACATACAAGGCTGCTTGTATTAAAAATGAGAAGGAACACATCCCTAGGTTTTCATACTTAGTTTTACTTTCTCTATCAACTTTGCAAAAAGTTCCCTGCTAGTAGAAGTATACATTTCTAATAAAAAAAATTACATTAACATTAACAATGTGCCTTTCACCCATGGCCCTCAAGCTGCTTTACAATATGTTGTTCTCACAGTTGTTCATAGTCAGATGAATAGGGCAGTTTAATTAGGTCCATCTCACACTGGTATAAAAGAGGAAGGGAAGCTGAACAACCCATATTCCAAACACTTGTGTTGAGACTTGACTTTGAACTCATTATTACACACGCATAAGGTGGTGCAGTTCAAATTCCTGGCACAAGCAGGGAAGCAGAAGTGGAAAAGAGAGTAAATACTAATTTGTGTAGAGACATCAGACTCAGGAAATCCAAATTCAGTTTGTTATTTTGCTGTAGGTGTTCAAGTACCTCAGGCAAGGTATTCTCTGGGCTTATGGCTGTCTTAAGTCTGGTAGCATTATGAGTGTGATTACATTAAAAATTATGAGTTCCTTAGGTACTTCTACAGCTCTAGGACTCTAGGCTCAATTAAAGGAACTTTAACTGTACGGACCCTCTAACAATCCTCACCGATGACATAGTGAAAAAGAGGCTAACATGCAAGGCTCTTGACCCTTGGTCCTTCACTCTACATGAGGCAACCTTTCAATAATTACTTGCTCTAGACTTCTGACCTCCATTTAATCCCACATGTCAAAGGAACAATCAGCCTGGGATAATTTAGCTCACCAGGCTCAGCTGTCACTGCTAACTACCATTCCTCAAGACCATAGCCCTCATGCTGCCATCCTTCTGTTGGTGTTACCTGTAGGCAATGCAGTAGAGCTTCAAGATAACCAATGCTTCAATTTTAGCCTTCTCTTCTGACTTGTTAGTATAGCTTCCTGTTCTGAAGAAATGCTCCTGCTCCACTGTGCATTACTTGGTCACTGAAGAGCAAGCAGCCAAGAAGTCTTGGATACATCTATCTTTCTTTCTTGTGGGCAATGCTACTCTGACCACTGAAGCTGTTTGACAGGGAAATGCCATGGTGAGATCACAAAGGATAGCTCTCTCTTCCTCATTCATTATTTTAGCCAAGCAAGTTTAAGATGAACATGAGTCTCAAACATACCTCTCTACCAAATCTTCAACAGCTTCCACAGACTTAAAAAAAAAAAAAAACGGGGCTGTCCTAAAACTCATGAAGTAATGCAAAATAAATACTCCCCCCCAAAAAAAGAAACCCAAATCCCCCAAAACCCAAAAGAAACCCAAAACTCCACAACACTCTTCTTCAATCACACATTAGTATTGATTTTTTTATTTCTTTTTTAATAATGCCTGTCAATAAAGAGGTCTAGGAGAAATATCCCAAGGAACACCACCAAAATTTAGATGAGATACATTTATGTTACGACAAGCTTATTTACAAGAATAAGAAAAATAAAATCACTCATGTTTGTCCTGTTGAATCTGACTAGGAATTTTTCAGAATCCTTATACAAGTACTGAAGAAGGTGAGAGACATGATCTTAGCATTGGTCCCATCCTCTAACACAAGAGATTTGGATTTTTATTGCCACTAATAATTACACAGCCAGAGGAAGAAGAGGCAGAGTGAGAATTTCAGTGTACAAATATTCATATTCACAAGCCAAAAATCATATAGTCATCTATTACACAAGGCATTAGCTTACACTGTATTTCATTGCCTAAACAGCTAGAAATTGAGATCAGACTTCCCATAGGATTAAAAGTATGCATTGAATTTGTCCATATTTAAAGTACCAGAAAGGCAGATAAAAGTTTGCAGTGCCATGAGACTGTAAAGGGAAAAGAAAATCAGAGAAAGGTCATTGGAGGCCAGCAAGCGAGAGACTAAAGACAGCTTGCAGAACAAGAAGTTCATTTAAACACAGTAATTTGAAAACAGGCACAACAGGAGACGATCAATATTATCTTTTATTTGCTGAATCTTTTTGCTTTTACTACTGCCAATTCCACCCCTGCAGTTTAGACCTGGCAGCTAAATCTCTGTTGCTTTCCAGCAGCTTTCAGAAAACAGATAAGGAACCAAGCTAGCAAAGAAATAGGCTAAAGTACTCTCACTTTCTCTCACACTCTGTGTTCAAGTACAGTGAGTGAATCTTTCTTTACAGCATCGTCTAGAGGCTTGGGAACTCTTGACAGCAGAAATCTTACACTGACCTAGAAACGTCTGAGTCTATGACTACCATAAACTTCTTGTTAATGGTTTCCTAAGTTATTATATGCTTTTCAGCAGTATTGTGTATATCTTGGCAAAATAATGTGTAGTCAGTTCATGCTCAGGCCCCACAAAGGTGATACTGTCTTGATATGTGAGACTCCAGAGTGGTTTGGCTCCTGCAGAAAGAAAGGAGGAAAGACCTCTAGCTATTATCTAGATGGCACAATCATTCTACAGAGAAAGACCCATCATATTTTACAAGAGAACTTATACACAAAAGATGGTTTAAAAAAAAAAAATCATATGGACTATTCTGTTCCTGACTTTTATTTTTCATAGAAATAAATATCTACTGAGCTTAAATGTTCTCAGCCTATTTAGAAATATTTTCCTCACATCCTTTTTACAAGCAGCTTCAGCATTCTATGTGGACTACAAAACCAATCTTTTTAAGCTATCAGTGTCTGTGCTTGAATCCAGTTATTTTTGTACTTTGTTGACTCTGCTTTAGGGTGTTAAAAATAAATCAGCAATTCATTCTGTACATCTTTACACCTTAGAAAATAGTTGAAATGCTATAATGAGGAGTCAGAATTGGAGAACGTGTACTGTGTTATATGTACTGTGTGATCACCGACTTCAATGCGATTGCTATGCATTGTCCTCGCTTTATACAAAACTGAACTTTGAGCTTGCATCCCGCTGCCTCTCATACTGCAACACTGCAAAGCAAAACTTTGCTTAGAGCTCTGGACACTTTGTCTCTTCTTTTCTTCCCCAGTGGTGAGTTACACTGTGTTACCAAAACTACTGAACTGTCCTCCCAAGGCAAAGTTCAAAATGAGATCCAGCTTCAATCCTCTCACCAGTGCTTCTTGATGGTGCCTCACAGTTGAAGTTCTCTAAATTCAAGAACTCTGGTCTCAGACTCTGGATGATGAGTGGGCATGAGCCCTGCTTGCTTCTTGTCTTTCAAGAATTTCCTCCTATACTGCTATGGTCCGATACCTTTCTTACAAGTAATGATATGCCTATGACTTCGTATTCAAATGCTACCTTGTCTTGTTGAGGTAGTTCTACACAACTATAAAAATAAAGTTTACAGACAGCTTTTCAGCTCTTATGATCAAAGAGTCCTAGACTTCCAACCCTCTCCTTGGTTTCTGCAGCACAAAGAAAAAGAAGGGTTTCTAGAGTGCCTTTGCAATCACTACTTAAAATTTCACCATCTTTGAAAAGGAAGTTTCAGAATTCCTCATTCCCAAGCACAGTCCTCTGCATGCATTTATCCTGAAACACAACCTGTTTTCCAGTTTTACTAATTTTGCTAGGTATCTTTATACAGTCCATCCTGCTAACTTACTGATTATTTTGGTAAAACAGTGGGATAGGACTCTCATTCTTTGACCTACAGATCTGATCAGTTATTTGTGTCAGAGGAGACCTGGAACTGGAGATAATCAATCATTTCTCAAGAAGAGTTTAATTCAGTAAGACAGAAAATTGCCTTGGATACAAAGCTCAAGCTGTTCTCTCAAACAGGAGAGGCTAGATAAGAAACACCTGCTATTCGGCACAGTTAAAAAAAAAAATCTTAAAAGGCTCTCTGCCTGACCCAAAAGGCACAAACAGTACAGCTCTTTTAATCAAAGCATGCAAAAATTTCTTCATATTCAAGGCGTCAAATCATGATCCCATTAATAGTAACACTTCCAGAAGCTGTAATGAGAGAGTGAGCTTTGGGTTTTTTTGGCATTGCTGGAATGGGCATGCAATCAACTTCAAAACAAATTTAATTCAAAGGCTAATTCTGAAAGCATATTGATACAAAGGGACCAATGCAAACACCTACTGAAGTCTGTAGGA
>VYZW01023071.1:0-65693 GCA_013401315.1 Balaeniceps rex
GCGGCCGCTGGAGCGGGCGGCGGCCGGGGGCTGGTGCCGGAGCTGCCAGGCCCAGCTGGCCGAGCTAAGGAGGCAGGCGGCGCGGCTGGCCGCCGGCGGCTGCCCGCCCAACGCCCCGCCGGTAAGTGCGCACACACCGGCCGTACAGCGCCGAGCACCGCCGGGCGGTTGCGGGAGGCGGGGAGGGGGGTGCGGGGGCCGCGGCATCCTGGCCCCCAGCCCGGGCGGGGTCAGGTGTACTTCCCCGTGGATTTGGGAGGAGAGCGTGACGGCAAAGCCGGCGATTTCCAACCCAGGAGGGTTCTTCAGAAGTTCAAGGATTTCCCGTCCGGGCTTTATCAAAAAGCGAAACTGCGCGGCTGGACGCTCACCCTCTGTGACAGTCACCGGTTGCCAGAAACGGTTAAAAAAAATAATAGTGACTTTGGCAAGAGAAGCGGGAGGGCAGACGAGAGGCTGCGCCGGTGCCGTCCGGGACGCCCGCTGGGTTGAGCCCAGAGCCGCTCTTAGAGCCCTGGCGCCAAAAGATTTCCTATCCCGCTCTGCAGGGGCTGCTCCCCCGGCCTGTGCCTCCCAGCCTTGGTGACACCGTTCCGGGGATGCCGGCTCGGTGCTGCAGCTGGGCTTTGCAGCGCCTTCATCCTTCGAGAGGCTGCCGGTAGCTGCGGTTCGGCTCCTCCTTCCAAGGAGCCCATAAAATGCAGCTGAAGAGCACACACTCGTGTTTGTGGCGCTGGAGGAAAGTTTGAGTGGGTTGGCTTTGCTGGGCTTTCGCTGTCTGGGCGCTTGAGTGTACCTACCTGGCTGATGGGCTCATTCCTGTCCTCAGTGTCACTGGGGCAAGGCGGGACTGTGTCATTTTCCTCCAGTCTTGTACCTCATGATGGCCCTTTGTATCTGGTTGTGAGTGGAGAAAGTGCATGAGCATGGCAGAGGTTTCCTTTAACACATGCGCAGCTTTATTCACGTATAGTAGTTGCCTCTCCATTTTTTCTTTCCATGTCTGTTTTCTGTATATCAGAGGTCTTTATTATTGTTGTCCTTTTTCCTTTAGTGAGGGCACGTGAAACAAAACTTTTGAAAGGTGATACAGGTGAAAAAATACAGCCTTGATACAGTCTTGCCTAGACACCTGAAGAGATCCTAAGGATTAGCTGATGGGGCAAATGCAACAGAAGACCCTGAGATTCTGTTCCAGGGCACACAAAACGTGTGTTGGGTTTTTGATAACATTTGGAAGTAATGTATTGTTTTCTAAACAATGCTTATCTGGATGTTTGCAAGAATGGGGGGGAGGGTCTGAAGAGGAAGCCAAACCCTACTGACCTTCATTTTCATTCAAAGAGTTCCTGTATGATCTACAGAATTCCCATTGAATCTAAATATAGTTTTGTTTGGAAGTGCATTGTGGAGCAGTGTCCGAATGCACAGAAAGATTTGTATTTTCAGGCCGGATCCAAAGCCCTTTGAAATCAACAGGAGTCTCTCCATTGACTTGCTAGGTTTGGAGCGGGCTCTTATTTCTGTGGTGTAAAAGATCACATTATCTTCTCTCTCATTGAATTCAGGACCTTTTGTTTTCTGGATTGCTGCGAGCAGTGGAAAGAAGTTTAATTTCCCCTTGTGAAGTGCATGCGATAGGCTGCTTCAGCGAGGAGCATGTAACCCCCTGTTCTCGTTGTTGGGCCTCTGCCGTAAAGAATAGTGTCCTATCTGGGAGCGGATCTCTGTCATGGGAAAAAAAAGCCACCGGTGCAGGAGAGTCAGGGGGCCTTGGCCAGGTGTTCGGGTGAGGAGACCTGTGAGCAAAGGCCTGTTTGTGTGGTCTCTTTCCTGCAAGTCTCAGGGGACTTCCTTGATAAGCACTCGATGATGGGTAAATTAATTCCCCTTTTCTGCAGGGTTTCAAAGCATGCCTAGGAACGTAATAAAATAGCAGTCATCACAGTGTGAGAGCCTCGACAGGTCTGATCACAGAGTAACAGATACCTGGAGTTTACTTACTGAGTAGCATGCAGTAGAGTTAGATGTTCAGAATTTTTTAAAAATACATTTTCTAATGCTTGTGAGACCTCTAGCCTAATTGCAAGCTCAAAACCCCCACTAATCCTGGTGTAGTGAGCAGCTCCTCAGGAAGGAAGATGCAATAAACAGTCCTACTTACTGCCTTCTGAGTGTGAAGTAGGTTAGCGGGAGATAACAGTCAGGGGTTCAGCTACTCAGCTGCTTCGAATTGGCTTTGCAGGGGGAATCTGATGCAATATGCTGGCAGGTTGAGCACTGTGTAATGTTTGTGCCAGAAAGGCAGCTTGCTTTTTTTTTTCCCTTCCTTTCTTGTTTAATTATATAACAAGACATCTGAAAAAGCAGCTCCTCTCCATAAGAGTTTCATGCCCATACAATAAAAGTCCAAAGGGTTTCTTATAAGCTCTTCTAATGCACTATCAAACTAAGAAACTACTGGATGAGTAAACACCAAAAGGCTACTG
The DNA here is from genome assembly GCA_013401315.1 of Balaeniceps rex. Taxonomy (NCBI): domain Eukaryota; kingdom Metazoa; phylum Chordata; class Aves; order Pelecaniformes; family Balaenicipitidae; genus Balaeniceps; species Balaeniceps rex. The sequence goes on from VYZW01023071.1 coordinate 2,490, forward strand.
CTTGGAGCATGCTGCTCTCAAAGGATTTACCTCCTTTGCCATAATAATTAAGGGATCTTTCAGCACAGGTTCAGAAAGATTTCCACACCTGGTTGAAAACCCTTTGGAAAGGTGGGTGGGTGCCTCAGAGATGAAAGAAGGGCTAGTTTCCTGCTGTTGATATCTTTCCTGATGAAAGAGAGAAGGTGTATTCTCATGCGTGGGGCAGCTGACAAGGGATTGAATTCACATGAGAATAAAAAGCCAACCTACTGTTTGGAGTCTGCAGGGATAACAAATCTAATTGCTTGTGAGGGCTGTGATTCATACAGTTTATGTGTTGCTGTCCTTTCAATTAGACATACTTAAAATATATAAATAATTTAAAGTTTTGGTGCTCAGATGATGTGCATTGATTACAGAATACTGTTAGTTGTTTGCGTCTCTTTAAAGTCCTCCAGGTCTCTGTGGATAGCTGATAAAAAGATACACCTCTTTGCTTACATTAAAACTCTTTAACAGTTCTCCCAAGTACAAGATTTACTGCACCCTACGCTGTCAATTCCCTTCTTTTTACTGCCGCTGCCTTTACCGTTTGCCACCACAGTGAGGCCTGTGTGTGAATCAAAATGTGATTTTCATCAAGCAAGGATGGAAATGAGCAAAGTTTAATCTGAAAGTATTCCAGATTAGCATTTTGGTATTGCAGTATCAGCATCAGTTGCTGGGACTGAACTAGTGGAGGAGGAAAAAAAAAAAGGTGCCTTGGTTTATCCCTAATTAAAAGTTTTGTATGTGCCTTGCAGGCTGTGTCCCTGGGGAGCTGGTAATGGGATACAGGATCTCCTACTTAGAGGGTTCTGGCTGGAGTGGAGAGCAGGTTGTTGTGCCTGGAAGTTGTTGCTGTTGGCAGCTGTGGGGAAATCCACGGGAAATGGGTTGGTGGTCTCTGTCTCACTCCCAGTTGGCAAATAGCCTTGTCACAAAACCACCACAACAATTACCGCTAATTGGCATCACTGTTGGCAGTTTCATAGGAGAGGCTGAGGAATGAATGGGGATGTAGATTAAATTAGTAATAATAATACTTAGCACCTAAAAATCTTCACAGTGCTTCACAAATGCTAATTAATTAATTTGCGTGATGCCCCTGTTCGGTAAACCCAAACGTGCTGTCATTTCTAAAGAGGTGTACATCAGAGCAAGGTGTGTGTCTCCAGAAGGAGGGGCACAGACAGGGACTATCTGACATGAGAGATGTGCTCCTGCAGCTGCATCGCTGGAAGTAAACTCTGCGCTCCCTCTAGCTCAGGCAATAGCCTTAAGGATATACAGCTACTGTAAAATGGTTTTAGCTAATCCCTTACGAGCAGAGGAAGAAGGCTCTTTTGGTATGAGGAACGCACACATTGATACAACTACATCCACAGAAGGGTTTTATACTGGTATAAATATTTTGGTTATAGAAGAGTAATAATCGTACTCAGTTGTACTGGAATAAAGTAACTTTTTTATCAGTACTCACAAGAGGCCAAGATCAGAGGAAGTTCACTTTGGAAGTGATTAGCATTGAGGATTGTGTTTCTCTGAGCCCAGGGATTCAGACACCTCATTTCACCTGTCCCCATCCACCCTCACCCCTGACCCCCTAGCCTGAGCAGTTTGTGTTGTACCTACTGCCCGTGCAGGCGGGGGTCGGAGGCAGTGTTAAGGGGGGCAGAAACACACATATTGTATGGTAGCTTGAGTTCAGCCAAGTTCTTGCTGTCCTAGTTTTTGAGAGCTGCTTTTCTTCACTGTTTTTTTTCCCCTGTTGCATTATCCGCACTGCGTGTTACATGAGGGACACCACTGAACGGCTTCCCAGGAGTTTGAGGGACACAGGAGCGAGTGTGGGCTCTGTATTGCTGGTGGGATGGACAATGCTTTTTCTCTGATACCTAAAAAACCTGAGTATTCTCTGTATTCCAGTTGACCGGGTAAGCTGTGGTTGGGTACAAAGAGGCATGCTGCCAGCACTGGTCTGGAGAGAGCCTTGGTGACCAGGACAGGTCATGCTTTTGGTTGCTAATGAACCATGAATCATTTGAGGGAGCTAAGCAAGTCCTAGCCTGCTGTGTCCTTGGCAGGGCTCTGTGTTACACCAGTTAGAGTTGGAGGAAGCCCGGCTTCTCTGGAAAAAAGGGGAGGATAGCAGTGGCTTTAGACACACTGTTTGCACTGACGTGTCTCAGCTGCACAGATGCCACGCAGTGCTGCTGGATTGAACTCCCACCACACCTGCTTCTGATCAAAGCTATGGTCTCTTGGTACACCTGTGTGTGCTGCTGATTGCATCACCTGAAGGGGAGATGAAGAGCAAAGTTTTGGGAAGGGCATGCTCTTTCCTGTGGGTTTCTCCTGTATGCTAAATAACCCCCACATGTTTTCACGAGCAGCAGAGCTAAGGAAGGATGGTTTGGTAGGATGGATGCTTTGCTCACCTCCTTTGCTCTCCCCATCCCTCTGCATTAATCCCAGCTGTTCCCTCCTTGTTCCCGGTGACTTGGTAAGAGGCAGCACCTCCTCTGCAGCTGCCCACATACTGTTTGGTTGACAGTAAGATAGTACTTGGACACCTGGCTTCTGCCAAACAACAGGTGGGTCCTGCCCAACTTCTCTCATGGCCAGTTTGTGGAAGTTGTAGAAACTTGCTCTGGGCCTTCTACCTCAATTTCAGATCATTTGACAGGTTCAAAAGCTGTTAAGGAGGGCTGGCAGCAAGGAGGATGGAAAGAAGGGCGATGCAGCAGTTCTTGTCGCTTTGGAAAACCAGGCCGAGAGGACAGGCATGGCATTGAGGACTGTGGTCTTGATGTGTGAAGCCAGGTTTTTCCCACCTTGGCCACTCTGATGGCCTGGTATCAGCAGCACTAGTAGCAAGCAGAGCTCGTGTGATCCCTGGCTGCCAGTACCTGTCTCTTCACCGTTGGGTGCTTCAGGAGCCTGCTCTGCACGGAGGAGCCTGGGAGAGGGCTCTGTGTCCTTAGCGTTTGCCTGCAGGCTCGTGCTTCCCTGAAAGAGCAAGGGTTCGGAGCATGTGGGGACTTCTTTCAACATTTGAGGTGCACGTGGAATAGGTCTAAGCTTTTAGAAGCAATCCCTGACTTTTTGTGGAGTTTTCCTTCCCATGCCCATTGTTTTCTATTAACATGTCAGCTTTTTCTACTGAGTGGCATGGTCACCTGGAATTTGAGAGTCCTGGTGATGGTTTAGAAACCCTGTGCTGTCTCACCTAACTTTGGGGTCCTCTGTCACTGGGGGGCTGTTTTTTCTTTTCATGGGAGGCCTTTATGCAACTGGGTTGATGTGGATAAGGGGAATTGAGTGGGAGAAGTGTGTCTTCTACAGATTTCTCTCTAGAGGAATCCAGTTTTCAGGGCTCTTTACAAGCACTAAGTGCACCTTAAAATGTTCTATATTTAACATTTCAAAAATGTGTAAGTGGAAAAGTAATGCCTTAGTTAATAAATATGAAACTACGGGGCATTTTTTTGAGATGCACATTTAATATTTAATTTTGTGAGAGAGGCTCTTGCAGAGACTTGGTTGTGGAGTGCTTCAGGCTATGAGCTCAGATGTGGATTTTGGGTACGTGTGCAGTCTAATAACGGGGTTAGAGACAACACCGTGTCAAATGTGTTGACATGAGCAGTTCCATTGTTTCGGTCAGTGTAGTAGTCTCCATGCTATATGGTAGGCCGCGGAAACTAATTGTAATGAGTTTGCTTTAGACATTTAGGATTTTCAAGCATGCTCTTTTAAAATACAGGTGAACAGGATTATCTTGCAGTTCAGATGCTGGAGGCAAGAGACCTTCTCACTGGGGATCTGAAGTGGGGGAGCAGGGATTGTGCAATTAGCTCGAGGTACTGCGGTCTCCCCGGGTAGCTGAGGGTAATTAGTATTGCTCTGGCTCTTTCTGTAGCTAATTCCTTCAGCACCCTGCCCTGTTAGGGAAAAGGGAGGAAACACATAAACCATTTCAAAATCCCAGGGGGTGGAAAAGAGCATCTGCTCCTAACATCTGAGGTTACTTTGAACCTGTTGAAATATGTAGTAGCTGCTTTATTGTTTTTGCCAAGAGTTTCCACCTACAGTGATCCTAACCTCTAACGTGTTACCAGCGAGGTTGTAGGAGGCAGTAGTCATCCTCCTCTTCCCCGGCCCACAGCAGCTGATAGTGGCTGCTGCTCTGGACCCGGCACCGCAGGATAGTGGAGTGAGGATGGCTGAAACCACCAAGACCAGGATTGCCCACCATGTACACAGCTGCTGCGTGGGTCTGCTGCTGCTCGGGTACCCCGTGATAACTGCACTCTGTGGCTATGAATCCTTCTTCCCGCAGTGAGGATGCTGATGTAGAGAAGAGCCAGTTAGTCCCTGGGTTTTTAGATGACTGATGAACATTTTGTTGTGAAAAGTGAGTGGAGATTTTGCTTCACCCTGGCTAGAGGAGGAGAATCTATCTGGAAATGTGTGCATGTCTTACGGAAGATTTTTCCATGACAATGCTGTTGCTTTTCTCAAAATTGGATTACCTTCAGGAACTAGATCTATTCAGATATTGCTCAGACCGACTATGGCAGGCAATTGTCCATTTGGGAGTATTGTATCCTCATTTTTTTTTTTATTTACTTCTAATCTATGGAATTTAATTTATCTGGATTTGTCTCCCTGTCCTCTGACTTCAGACCTTCAGCACTGGAATAACTATTTTGTATTTATGTGTCCAGTATATCCCCAAATGGAAGGCATCTTCAGGAAGGCAAGAGTCTTGTCTCTCATTGGCTGTGCTCATGATCAGGAACAGGCTGATTTCTTTTACAAGTGTCTACTAATTTTGTATAGTCTTTCAGATGAGTGGCTTATGGGAGAAGACTTGGGCCTTACTTGCAGGAGAATAATGCCACCTGTGCTGCCTTTGTTAACAGGAAGAATTGTGTCCTATTGCAGGGATGCAACACCTGAATTTGATCCCTAGATCTGTCACTGACTCTGTGAATTTGGGCAAGCTGCTTAAATATCCACGTGCTTAATTTCTCCTTTGCCCAGCAGAGAGAAAATGCTTCCATCTTTTGTCCATGTCGTGGTTTAGCCCCACTCGGCAACTAAGCACCACGCAGCCGCTCGCTCACCCTCCCCCTCCCCGGTGGGATGGGGGAGAGAATCGGAAGGGCAAGAGTAAGAAAACCCACGGGTTGAGATAAGAACAGTTTAATAATTGAAATAAAATAATAATAATAGTAATAATAATAATGATAATAATAATAATAATAATTGTAATGAAAAGGAGAACGAGAGAGACAAACAAAACCCAGGGAAAAGAAAACAAGTGATGCAACCGCTCACCACCCGCCGACCGACACCCAGCCAGTCCCCGAGCAGCGATCGCTGCCCCCCGGCTAACTCCCCTCGGTTTATATACTGAGCATGACATCATATGGTATGGAATAGCCCTTTGGTCGATTTGGATCAACTATCTTGGGCTGTGCCCCCTCCCAACTTCTTGTGCACCTGGCAGAGCATGGGAAGCTGAAAAAGAAAGTCCTTGACTAGTCTAAGCATTACTTAGCAACAACTAAAACATCAGTGTGTTATCAGCATTCTTCTCATGCTAAATCCAAAACACAGCACTATGCCAGCTACTAGGAAGAAAAGTAACTCTAACTCAGCTGAAACCAGGACAGTCCATTTCCAGTAAAAACTTTTTTTTGTGGTGGAGACTCTCTCTTGCTTGTATGGCATCGAGTATTATCGACTGCTGTTCTTAGTAGAGCTGACTGCTCCTGTAATATGCATAATAAGGAAGAATATATAATAACACAGGGACACAGAAAACAGCGGACTCTGTGACTTAAAACTGAACTTTCGGGTTGGGTGTTGGGGAGGGGGTTCTGGGGCTGGGGTCTCTGCAACAGCAGAAACAGCAAACAAAGCCAGGGACTTCAGATAAACCATGAAGATAGTAACAGATAGTCCTGAAAATCTGCCAGGTCACCAGGATAGGAGCGGTGAGGCTGTGGAAGGGAACTGAAGGTGCTGCGGCATATGTCCAGGCGAAGTGGAGCTTGATTAAGTAGCAGATATCAGATCAGCTCAGGGAGCATGGATTAGGGCTGTGCCGATGCTATCTAAAAGAGGTTTATCTGCATACTGCTCTGTGCCTCCCTGTGATGAAACTAGAAAGCTGCCTTGTGGAAATGTGGTGTGGCCTTGTAAACTGGGAACTCTTCAGTGGCTTCAGTCCCTCATACTGCTGTTGAAGTTTATGCCAAAGTGTGTTACTTATTAGTTTTTCATTAAAAATGGTTTATTTTTAAATGGAAAAAAGGAAAATTTTGTAGCGGAACCCAAGAGCAAAGCTTCAAATGATTATTCCAAGCAAGGGGGTGGTGGGGATATGTCGCTTTGCAGCAGTAATGTATTCTTCTCTAGGATAAGTTAAAGTGAATGTAAACTTTTGGTGTATAGTTCTTTGGACTGACTTCTTTGCTTTGAAGCTGCATGAGCTTTTATGGTGTAGCTGCCAGATGTTCATGTTGGAGAAAGACTGTTTAACTGGTATAAATATATCCACCTATTTTAGGCAGCATAATGCCATTATTGCATGTTTGTTTTATCACTAAGAGTCTGACTGTTGTATGCATCACCCTAATGTACAGTGAATCAGCGAAATCTCAGCACTTGCTCACAAAAAAGGGCTTAGGTGCGCACAATTATCCTTCTTTCTGAGTCAAGCTTTAAAATCAGTCTTTGATCAGCATTCCTGGAGTTTGGCAGGCTGCTCCAAGTTTCGGCTGGGGCTGGGCCGGCATTACCATACGTCAATGCCTGTGCAGAATTGACTGGAATGTCGGACGGCTGTAGGAAAATGATCAATTTTCATTTAGCTCTTAGCAAATCTTCCCCTAACGTTGGCTGAGGGATTTTACACTGCTTGGTGAATGGGATGGGAAGCCTTCTGTACAAAACTGAAATGTGATACTTCTGGCTAGGCTGGGCATTGACTGGCTTTCAGCATTAACCGTGAAAGCGAAGCATTAGTCCTAGTTCTCACAGCATTCAAAAGATTATGTTTAAATGTGTTTCCTGTTTTACCACAACATACAATTTGTTACAGCATGGTTTGTGTTGCTCTTGGTGCGTATGTATTGATCAGTGCTGATTATACTGTAAATGGGCAGCGTTTGGCTTTGTGTTTTAAGTAATTTGGGAAGTTAGATGTACTCATTTTGTATTGTGGTCTTTTTGTTTATTGCCTTGCGTTGTTCTCACTCTATTGTGTGTTGTAGCATGTATTTACTCCTTTTGGCATTGTTGCTATTCTTCTGCACCTCAGAGTACAGCAGTCTCCTACAGCTTTGCATGTAGCTTTATCAAGTAAAATTTTTTTGCAGGGGTTGCTTGTTGGTTTTGCATCTTATGCGGCTCCTGAGCAGGTCAGAGGTGGTGGCTATGCCCAGGGTACATCACGCAGCCCTCAGCAGAGCAGTACTGCTGAGTGTTTTGGAGGAGGTGAGCCTGCTGGAGTGGTTGAGATCAATGGCACTATGCTGGACCGGTGGCACACATCCGATTCCCAGGGATGGGAAAACAGGGCAGCAGGAGCTGTTGCTGTCTCCAGACCGCGAGCTGTCTCCAGGGGCTCTCTGGGATGTGACAGTCTTAACAGCTGTCAGAAATATGCAGACATGCAAGTGGCTTGTATGATCAAGGAATCTGGCCATCCTTGTTTCAATTGTTTTACTACTTTTGGGTCATCTGTAGAGGCTCTCTGTACTGCTTGGTGTGGAGTGGTGAAAGCATTGAGCTCTTTCCTTGATAGCTGTTGGGTCCTTTTTGACTGCCTCTGGACAAAACGTGACGGTGTTGTGACAGACCCTCTCTTTAGCACTAAAGTGTCTACTGTGGAGTGTGAAACCAACTGCTCGTATCTACTGCCTAACTGCAGCCAGGCTGTAGTGACCAGTGGCACAGTTCCCAGGAGGATTCAGTGGCCAAGAGCCAAACCTTACAAATGTGCTCTGTGCTTCATCTGTGGAGTGCTTGGTAGATGTTGGTGTGGAGGTGGCTCCAGAAGCCAAGACCACTTCCAGGCCTGGGTGACCAGTCACCAGCCCAGACTGGGAGCATTCCACATGGCCTGTTTCATGCAAGTAAATGATTTTCAGCTGCAGTAAATAGCAAAAGTTGGACAGATCTGGCCTCTGGTCAAGCAGGTGAAGCTTGACTAATGATGCCAGAGCACCTAATGTCCAAATGATTGAAGGAAGGGTAGGGAGATAGTTGAGCGATCTAATCCCTGGCAGCCAGGGCAAGGAGGATTTTGCTTTGCATGTGGCGAGTATGCTTAGGACAAGTGTAAACAGCATGCCAACCTCTGCCAGTGTTGGACTGTGTGTTGCATTGAAAGAGCAGCAGAGTTGTGTTAGTGTTTTGGCCTGGATTTAGTAAAAGTGATTGCTGAGCATTTGAAAAACGGATGTTTGGCTGACTTGGGTATTGTTTGAGAAACGTTAGCCATGTTGTGATAGCACATCAGTTTTGTGTTGAACATGCATACATGGGTTTGTTTGTGTAGGGACCTGGCTGCTCCACTTGTGAGAACGAGTGCTCCAGTAACAGAGAGGAAACAGAGTTCAATCTTTGGTGAAAATGTCACATAATCCCCACGTGCATGCCCTAATGCTGGGTGCATCGTGAGGAAGAGAGGTGTTCCCATACCGCTGCCTGGCCCTGGGCCATCTGGTCCCAAGGAAACAGTCATTAGTGATGAGAAATAAATTTGCTCTACAAAATTTGGCCTTTGAGGGGTGGAGGCAAGGCACAAGTGTCTTTGCCACTGTCATTTCTGGGCAATGCTGGTGCTCCTTTTCTGGTAGGTGGGCAGAAGATGGAAGGGCTGGTTTGTCCCAAATACCACTTTTAGAAGAAGTGCCTTAGCCTTAATATGAACTACAGGTGCTGCAGAGCTTTTGTAACCTGTCTTGAAAACTATGCTGTGGGTGAAACACAGGCCAGGATTTGGCCTGTAACTATTTTGCCTGTAGCTTGTAATTAAATAAAAAGTTAAACCCAGCATCTCCAGTTAAAATGTTCAGGTGTTAGTGTAGCTCGTATAACTGTGAATGCAGAGTGAGCTATTTTGCTGTCTTTCTCTGAAGATTTTGTTGCAAAGAAAGGCGAGTATATTTGACATTCCTCCAACAAGCTCACACAAGGGTAATTTTGTGTGGATGATTGAGTGGCATGGAAACACTGTAAGATATTGTCCTTTTGTGGGTTTTGTAAAGAGGAGATACAGTTGAAGTAATTTATAATATGCAGAGTCTCAGCAGTCTGCTGAGAGAGCTTCTTTCAGCAATTACCTGTAAGAATAAAGTAAAAAGCATTTATTATTGATATTCACATTCCACATATTAAGAAATATTTCTTCTGATATTGTTAATTTTTTATTTGTAGGCTCCAAAGGAGTGTAGAGTAAGACAAATGTGGTTGAGGAAGAAAAATATACGAGTTAATGTATTAAGTTTACATATTTTCCGTTTGATGGATTTATGGTTTTTAATTACACCTTCATGTCTTGCATTGGGATCCCTGGGGGCCCTTTCTGAATTTCATGCTTGTACTCTTATAAATATGAGATGCTTTAACCTGCCACCTTGTGCAGTCTTACTGCTGCTTGACTGACCTCTGGTAAAGTTGCTTTTTATCTGAGTTTAAACTTTGAGACCTCCACAAAGAGCTAAATGATTAGAAAAATATTTGTGTGATTTAGAGAGTTTCTCAGCCTGCCATGTTGTACCTGTGAAACACGGGTTGTGAATGGGTTTCTCTGATGTTTGCATGATAGGGTGGACTTTGTGCTCAGCGTTTGCCAGTTTGATCATGAGTAGCAACACCCTGGCCTCAGCTTACAGCCTTACTGGCTCCCAGTGGGGTGTTTGGCAGTGGGAAATAGTCATGTCTTTGGTAATAACCCTTTGGGGAGCCATGACTGGGTTTAGGGAAGAGTATTTTCAGCAATATGTTGTCCTGAATCTGGCTGTACATCTTTTTGTTTCTGTCTTCAGTTGCATATGGCACTGGATTTTCATTTCGTAACAGTTTGCATCGTGGTTCTTTTATTGAAAGTGGAATTGAAAACCTGTGTTAACAGGTGGAAAATGAAGCCTGTTGGCGCTGTGTAGTTTCAGTTGATTTACACTGGTGAAATGAAGAGGAAGCCAGAGTGCAGAACTGGGTCAATGTCAGTATTCCAAATCCATCTCTCTGTGTAGGTAACATTACCTCTGTCTGCTTTTTTTTCCGCACATCCTCTTCATTTTTCTGTTCAGTGGGAACATAATTACCTGTATATGTGTGTGTGTGTAAATAGTGCCAGGATCTGTTTGGTATAACTAAGACATAGCTTATCCAAGAGGCAAACAACCCAGGCTGACAGACTTTCCAAAAAGAAATTATTCAGACGTTCCAAAAGAAATTTGTCTTGGGACTGACACTGAGCGTGAGTATTCAGCCACAACTTGAGCCCCTTTTCTCAGATTTGTGCTGTATATCTTTTTATTATTCCGGTCATGGCTGCTTCTAAGCACACGCAACTCGAGCAAAATAGCTCTGATTTGTGCTGTAAGAATTTAGTTGGGTTTCAGCTTCTTATTGCCAAGTCTTTTGATGACATGAAAGATATGTTATATGCAGGGCTGGCTTTTCTGACCCACCGTGAGTTCTTCTCTGAGCTTTTTATTGCTTTGGGAGGGCTTGACTCTTGTAGGATTGGGTGCAATGAAAAGCATGGAGTAGATAGCTAAAGAACTGCAATGCGGAATAAACACTTGACCCTGGGAAGTGAACACAAGTGAGAACACGAAGGCATTGTTCTCTGAGGTGATGCATTGGAAGATCTCTACTTTTCTGTGTTTTCTTTTTGTAGTTTCCATTTAATTCCTCTTGCTCGTCCATCTTCTTGCCACTGGAGCAACAGCCCCATTTTCCAGTGTTGGAAAGTAGTCCAGGACATCCTCTCCTTACTAAAGACTGTATACTGCCATTTTCTTTGGAAGCAGTGAAAGGTCTGGTACAGAAGTTCATCTCACTAAGCATAATGGTACAGAAGCAGTTCACCTGCATCTAAAGGAGTGAGCTGAAAAATGTCTATGATCATTCAACAGGAAAAAAATGTAGCTTCACTCTGTGAAAAATCTGCTTCTTTCTGTACCTCAACAGTATTCCTTAAGTCTCTGCAAGAGCAAAGAGTTAAGATAATCCTGATCTTTCAGAGGAGTTAGTTAACCCAGGAGTCTTGTAGCTCAGCTGAGTACAATACAGGAGTGACATCAGTGACAGATTAGAATAAGCTTTGTTATCTTCAAAGACTGTTTACTTAATGGCTGGGGAATCACTGTGTTTGTAGGTAGAGGTAGGAAATGTCCTCAGGCAGGCAGGAGCTGATAGCATTAAACGGAGCAGTAGTGTTTCTCCTCAAGCATCCTTACATTGCTTGTGTGCTTCTCCCAGCCTGTTGGCTGCCTCTGCTTTTGTGTACACCACCGGTACCGAGGTCTTTAAGAGATTGCCAAGGTAATTTTGGATGCTAAGCACTGAACCAACCCAAGCAGTATCCTTGTAGATTTTGGGTTATTTCTTCCATGACCTACCGACTTTGGCCCGATATAGGGTAATTATATGGACAGTCTGTAGCCTCTGGCTTGTTTTTTCATTGTTTGCCTATAATTTTCTTCCAAATTCCTGTTAATTTTCAGGGCAGATGTGCTTGCAGGGTAGCTTCAAATGAAAGCATACTCTGAGTTAGCGTGTCTGTCTGTGGAATGGCGGGGAGGGAAGGGAGAAGGGAGCAGGGTGTGCTGCTTTTTAATGCTGGGCTATCAGCGGCATGTCCCGTGGTGTGGTGCAATGAGTACGGTGTGCGTGTCATCGTGCGGCATCTGCTCTGCTGGGAAGCACATTCTGTCAGGGGAATGAGTACTTCTGATAAATGTCCCCATCTGACACCCAAATGGTTTAACAACCTGAGGAATCAACTTCTACAAATCCTGGGGCAGTATTGCTTGTATTTTTCTTACATATATACATCTGTAAGTTTTCTTTAAAATACCGTTTAGGGGTATTTTAAAACCTCAGAGTTGAGCAGTGTTACCTACCTATCGCTTGTAATCACATGGAAGACAGTATGTAGTTGGTTTGGGTTTTTGGAGGATTCTTGTGCAGGACTTGGATCTTTTCTGCAGAGTTCCTTTTGACAGCAGTGAAGTTACTTCTAATCTCCAGTAAAAAGGACAATTGGATTTGCTGATTGCTGTGTAAAAGCTGCTATAAACTTAATTTGGAGACCACTGGGATACATGTCCCACATGCAAGTGCTTAGCTCTTCCATTTTTCTCATGAAAACGTTCCTGTAAAAGTGGTCTTTAAAGCCAATTTGTGCTTCATTGGCTTTTTTTTTTTAAAGACAAAGCAGAGATGCAGTGTTCCAGGCAGATATATTTTTGTTCCCAGCTGTTTTGAATGTTCATTTGATGTTAAGTCTTTGTTCAACCCAGTCCTATGTCATTAATGACTGTGGAGTAAGTAGGTATGCAAAGCTGGAGGAAATCCTGTTTTATATGTTCCTATTCTAGGAGAGCCTCAGAAAGCCTAACAATAATGCCGCTTGGTGAGGTAATGGGTAAACATAGTAAGAAATAAAAACGTGCTTACTCCTTACTGAAGCAGAAAAATAGCTTATGAAGCATAATGTTGTCTTTGATACGTGTAGATAATCTGACCTGCTTCAGTCTGTGGATTAAGACATTAGCTGGGGCAGCCGAAACGGCTTCTCATAAAGAACCTGTCCCTCTGGTTGTAAAGGAGTTGTCAGCAAATGCTAACAAGAATTAAAAAGAAGTAGGAGCCCAGTCATAACCCAGCGAAGTCACTTGAAAGGCTTGCCTTGACTTCAGCGGTCTGTTAATTCCCACCTGAAGTGGAGGGTTGTGTTGCGCAGCTCAGCGTTATCACGAGTCTAGTGTGGGTGCTGGTTCCAGTCAAGGGGGTGGGTGTTGCACAGCAAGGCTTTGGTGAAGCCTTGGGTTTGTACCTGTCCTCTTTATGGTCCTTTGAAGATGCTGTGGGAAAGAGAAAATGGGGGCATCCCCCAGCTTTTCCTTCCCTTTGCTGAATGAGTGAAGTTTAGTAGAAGAGAAGTATTTGTTTTCAAGAAGAACCAGTGTTCTAGTAGGAGGTCAAATTTCTTCATCAAGTTCTTGAGGAAGTCAAGGCTGGATTTAAAGCTTTTTATCTCGGTCAGTAGATAGGCAGCAGGTAGAAAAACGGGTTGAAATTTTGGTAGTGGTTTTGTGAAACTCTTGACTTTTTTTCTTTTGAGAAGACGTGAAATTGTGTAATTTTTCCATCAGCCAGTTTCCATAGGAGCATGTGTGAGGACAGTGAAACATCTCAACACCAGCCTGTTCCCACTGTCTGTGCTACAGGCTTCCCTAGGGACGTAGGGCAAGTCAGCTAGCATTATACTTTTAGATATACTTACCCCATTTAGCATATGTATTTTTCTCAGCATGCGATTACAGACTAGTGAGTTGCATGCATATATACCAGAGCCCTCCTTATATATGCACCAGTTTTTATGTGCATTAATCTGGTGCATGTACTTCAACTGTATTTCTAATCTCTCTCTACCTTTATGTTTTTGACTGTGAAACAGCACAGATCCCTTTTCTTTGCGTAAGTAGGCAGAGTCATACTTGTGACATTTTAAGACCACTTAGAAGGTATAAACTTATTTAAGTGCTTGTGATTTATCTTGTTTTGTTTTATTTGATTCCTTAAATGTCAGCCGCTCTGAACAGTTCCTAGGATTTTCCTCTTCTATTTGGGAAGTGTCAGCTGACAAGAAGGCAGCTGGTGTGCTGAAAGCATCGTTGCCTTAAGAATTTGGTGTGTGATGTGTTTAGCTGGGGAGAAAGCCCAGTGACAGTTGCCCTTTTGTTTTTTCTCTTTTTCCCCTAAAAGTTGCTGTCTTGCCCCGTTGGTTTAATGGTGAAAGAATGCTGCAGCACATTTAGCTGTGCAATGCCTTTCAGGTAGTGAGAGGTACCTGGAGAATGAGAGAGATCCCGTGTGCATAATTGGCTGGCACTTGCTTGACCTGAGCTGATGGGTGTCTACATAGTCCTGATGCAGACAGCTGCTGGGTGTGTGACCCCTTTCTGTGCATGGGGCGTGCATAGGCATGTGCCTTCCTACCTCTTTGGTGGGTGTGGCACCTCCAATGCTTTCTGCTCTTCCTCTGTGCTTTTGGAGAGGACAGCCCCACCAGGAGACCTTGTCCTAGGTGGAGGGAGCTGTTGGACCCCTGACGGCAGGAGGGAGCTGGGATACCTGTGCTTATCTTCTGTCGAGGAGCAGATGATCACGGCTCCCTTAATGCAAACGGTGCTTCTTGGTGGAGTATTTAGGGTAAGGGGGTGAAGGGATGAATATGCATTGGGCATCACAAGCTTGCAACTGCCTGATGGAAAGTGCAAAGGGGAGGTTGCTTGAAGCATCTCTCTCTCCCAGACCCCAATAACTGTGTTATTAGCTCCAAGATGTGGGAGGGAGGGAGACTATCCATTAACAGCTGCTTTCCAGAAACACTTGAGATCAGAGTCTAATGAGTATGTATCACCTCTAGTGTATCTTGCTTGAAAATCAGGTTATGTTTTGATGGCAGTCCTGATCATTATCTCATATTAATTTTCTAGAGCATGATGTATGTGGATACACCTACTGTGCTCAGAGATTTCACTGCAAGATTAGAGACATGTTTAGGAAATTAGTAATGAGAGAAAAACGCGTAATTAAAAATGATATCAGTTTGGAAGCTCCTCCATCTTCAGCCAGCTTGCTGGAAGAGAAAAGAGTCTTACACAATGCTTAGTGGTGGGAAAACACATTTGGCTTTCTACATTTTAAACAGGAAGGAACTGTTTAAATGACAGACTTACAATAGTAATCAGGGCATTTACTTGGGAACGTTGGATCACATATTGTAGCTGCGTAATGTTGAGGTAACTCAGACTGTATAAAGTTAAGACACATCTCATTATATTTGTTTTCTTTTAACGAGGCCTTCAGACAATTTTTTTTTTTTTACTTATTTGGACCCTTTGTAAAGTAATTGGGTCCTTGTACTGAAAATAGCATCCATATTTTGAGGTAGTCAGATTTACATATGCTGAATATTGGCTGTAACATTATGAGGTTGCACACTTAACAATTTATTTGTTTCCTGAGATATGCAATTTTATGTGAAATGTCTTAAATTCAGAGCCTGCAACAGAATTTTAGCTCTTCATGCCCAATGACCATTATAAAATTGCCATATGCCTAGAAATGTGCTCAGCACAACTGCGACTGTTCAGACTGTGAATTTCCTCTCATTTTATGATGGGATCCTTAGTTCAGAGTAAAATTATTCTTCAGCAATAGGAGAAACACCATTTGGTTGTATATGGTTCATTATAAAATGCGGTAACTTTTAAGCATTTCAAACAGTCCACATGCTTTATTTGAGTTTTTATGCCATTTTTCATGAACAGTTAACAGTACCTTGTTGTCATTTTTGTCATGATATGTCAATAAACACAATTATCTTTCTCTTTGGTCCAACTTACAAACACACAGAAAACCTAAGCAGATGTCAGAGCAATAACTAGGTGTACATTGTAGTACTTTGCAAAGTTTTAATTGCTGCAGGGATGTTTCCTAGTTAATGGATCTGTTTATTAAATGCTTCTATCTGTTGTGTCTTGTTCAGGAGTGTACCTTACATATGGTATTTTCAGGCTGAGTCTGGCTATTTTATCTAGCAGCAACCTCAGAGTAACCTTGCAGAGGGATGTGCTTTTTCAATTACGATGTCCATAGCATAGTTAGCAAAACTGCTGAATTGCTTGTTGTGTAGAGCACTGTGTAATTTGTGATTTTTGGTAAAATCATTAAATGCTTTAGAATTGCGAGTTTGACACAGAGGGGCCTAGGCCCAGCTGGGCCTATGGATGTGACCAGTATGTAAATATTTACCCTTATTGCCTCTGTAAGCACTCTGGGGTTCAGATGAGCATAGGCCGTGAAAAATGGTTGGAGGGCTGGAGCTTGTCTCCAATGAAGAAAGGCTGAGAGAGTTGGGGTTGTTTGGCCTGGAGAAGAGAAGGCTCCGGGGAGACCTTATGGTGGCCTTTCAATACTTAAAGGGGGCTTATAAGAAAGATGGAGAGAGAATTTTTACCAAGGTCTGTAGTGACAGGACGAGGGGTAACGGTTTTAAACTAAAAGAGGGTAGATTTAGTCTGGATATAAGGAAGAGATTCTTTACTGTGAGGGTGGTGAGACACTGAAACAGGTTGCCCAGAGAAGTTGTGGATGCCCCATCCCTGGAAGTGTTCAAGGTCAGGTTGGATGGGGCTTTGAGCAACCTGATCTAGTTGAAGATGTCCCTGCTCATTGCAGGGGGGTGGGAACTAGATGACCTTTAAAGGTTCCTTCCAACCCAAACTATTCTATGATCTTTGGGTGGCTGC
Organism: Balaeniceps rex; assembly: GCA_013401315.1. Classification (NCBI taxonomy): domain Eukaryota; kingdom Metazoa; phylum Chordata; class Aves; order Pelecaniformes; family Balaenicipitidae; genus Balaeniceps; species Balaeniceps rex. The sequence goes on from VYZW01023071.1 coordinate 19,091, forward strand.
TGATGGTGGCTGTTGGGTGTTCACCTGTGAGAGATGATGGCTGTTGTCATTTGGGAGGAGGGACAATGGGTGAGAAGGGTATGGCCAAAATGACTCACCAAAGACCAGCTTGGAGTGGTGCTTGGAGCAGGGAGCCGTTAGTTTGGTGGCCAAGGGGCCCCTTGTGTCTGGGAGCTGGAAGTCAGATGCTGTGGTGGAGAGTATGGGCAGCTCCCTGGTGTTCCCTGTTATGCTCACCCATGGAGAACCAGCCTTCCTAGAGAGGTGTGAGGGGAGGCACAGTCTCTCTTGGCAGCCACTTTGGGGTCTGTGCTGTTGTGCATGGAATGGGGAGATGTGGACACGGTCTGAGGATGTCTCCAGTTACCCTGTGCTTACTGCCCAGAAGCAACTGCATGGCGAGAAAAGGAGACCCTTGTTTCATGGCCCTGTGCAATACTGCAGATTTGTACCCAGACTAGGCCATGGAGCCAGGACTGGGTCTTTTATGAGTAATATCATGTATTGATGGATCAAAGAGAGAGAAAATCTTTTCCCATTAATTAAATAATTGCTTCCTTGATGAAAGGACCCAACATCTGTCTCTTGTGTTCCATGTATTTTGTCATGTAGATGTAAGTGTTTGCTTTGTTCCTGGCAGTAATGTTAACTTATTAGTGTATGAAGCTTTTTCCAGGTCAGTGGAAAACTGCATATAAATCTTTATCACATGTACTTGATTGTCTTTAACTCTTTAGAAGATATAATTAGCATCCAGTAATCATGTTGCAGTGCTGTTTCTGTGATTACGCTGGTAGTTAGTGTGCAGTGCAATTCTGGTTTTATAGACTGGAGCTAATGTTAGCTTGATTAAAATAAAAGTTAAACATTGGCCTGTGTTGTTGGCCAGTTAATTTTCTCACCTTTCCGCTGCCCAGCTTCATTGCCTCCTGCAATTCTGAGATGTGACCACCTGTCACTGAGTGGCTTCTGATTAAAAAGCCGTGATTTTTAATACGTGGTGCTTCAGGTTGAAGTGGAGCCACTTTTGGTAATGGTGTCTGCAATGGGAGGGAAGAAGTGGATTGCGGCAGGGTCTTCAAGGACAGTGACTTGGCGGAGCACTAGTGCCTAGAAATGTTTTGATCCTATTGTAATGAATAGCTGCTAGTTCCTGTTGTTGTTTCTGTTTTGATTGAGTGCCCAGCTGGTGTATGGTGCAGATAGGATGTTGGGGCAGGGAAAGGAAGTAACTGTCAAAAGTGCATCTCCCTTAGGAAAGCAAGAATGTGGAGGCATGGTAGAATTGGGGTTTAAATAGCACTTATTTTTCCTTGGTTTTCGTAGTGCACTGACCGTATGCAATTTTCCACATGCTGGGTAATGGAAAGTTGGCCCCAGAGGAAGTCACTTTGTAAGTCAAGTTTGGGATTATAAAATCAATCACCGTTGGGTCACTAATTGGTGTGGAAGATGGGAATTTCCTATACAGTATGATAAGTTCATTGGTTTTCTGGCAGCGTGTGCACAGCGAGCTGTTTAGCCAACGATATTCTTTCCTTGTTCTGTTGTTAACTCAGGAAAAGCATCAGGTCATTTACAGCTACACCCAAATCGCTGGTTTGTTTCCGAGTAGTAAGGGGAGGGCGGGGGGAGTTTGATGTCATGTAGAATCTACATGTGTTTTATGAAGTTTGTTTTCATCTCTTTGTGGCATAATAATGAAACTTGGCAGCCACATGGGAATCGTGAAGATTGATTGCTCTTGGTGTTAAGCATCTCGCATCTCTGAGTTTATATCAACACAAGCCTTCTTCCAGCAGCAGCATCTGGCTCATTGGCAAGATCTGTGGACAGTTGTTCTGATCGCTCTGGAGATGCCTCTGGCTGTCATGTGGCTGCTGCCTTGGCTGTGCTGCTTTGTTATTCTAGCTGGTCCCATTTTCATTTATTTATTTTTTGGCTTACCTTTGATTCTGATGAACTGCTCCTGAGATTGTGGTCTTGAATAAATTTTGCCCAGCTTCCTCATGCAGGGACTTCCATGAGATGCTGGTGTTAATTTATTTCAGTGACTATTTGCTGATCGGAGCTGGAGCAATAACATCCCAGTCTGTACCTTCTGTGCAGGTTTTCCTTGTGAACCACAGCATCAGTCTTGTGAAGTAAAACACACAATCTTTGAGCATATCCTGCATAATGGGTTTCTCTGAGACTAGAGCTGCAGGTGTAAATCAAATATTACCAGTGCACAGTCAGTGTCTGCGATAGTGCTGAGAGTCCTGGAGTCAACCACTTGGATATCTCAAGTTGACCATAGTAAAGTTTCTGGCCCAGCTGATACAAACTGGCCCAGGAGCAAAGAATAGTGTGTGTCAGCTCCGGATTTATGTCACCTCAAGTGTTGTCCCTGTCTGTTTGATTGTATGTTTTTTCTTCATATACCTTGGACTTTAAAAACATGATTCTTTCAGAAGTACTGTGGCTTTGGAAGACACGTGGGCTCAAACAAAAGTGAATGTTGTTTAAAATACTAAAGCATCATCTATTTTCATTAAATAAGCCTATCAGGGTCACTGCCTGTTCTAGTTGTAATTAGCAGGGCTGTGATGTTCAGGAGGCCGGACAAGATGGTTATCTTCACTGGCCTTTAACTCTAATGATCTGTAGAACGGCTTCAGCACTGTCTACAATGGGAGCTGTTTGACAAGCTGTCAGATTTTATAAGGATGTTAGCAAGGCATGGTTACACACAGTTTTCTGGTTTTAAATGTGTATTTACATCTGTAATAATAATAAGGCAACTTGGGTAACATGTATTTTTTTTTTTAGTGATTTACTACAAACTTGACACAACATTATCTACTGCCACAAAACTTTATTTTAAAATGATGGTGGAAATTTGCACACTATGATGTAACTTAACTCATCACCCAACAACTACAAACATGCATTTCGTGGGCCTTTTATGAAATGGAGAGGCAGGTCAGTGAAAGAGTTTATTGCTAATTTGAAGTTAGGAGCGGGGATGCTTGAACGTAGAGGAGGAAATACTGACTTTGCGTTCAGTATGAATGTTTCCATGGATTTCTTTAGAGCCCAGGTCTCACTCTGGGGCTGTAATTTCTCTTCTTAAAAGAACCCTTTCCTCCTCTGTACTTGGCCTTTTCCAGCAGGTGATGAGGCAGCTTCTTTTCCAAGGTCCCAGAACACAAATTAAAATAAAACCATCCTTTTATGTAGTAACTTCAACTGAATGGAAACATAAATGTATCCTATGATGTTAGGCATTGTCTACGTTTGTGGAATTTCTACAGAAGCAACGTTAGATACCGTAAATGTTTAAGAGCCCTGTAAGTGTGACTTGTAGGACGAGCTAGAGCCTTTCATCTCTCAGTTGCTGGCTTGAATAGGATCTGGCCTGAAGGGTTTTGAAAGTTGTTGCCAGGTATTTGATTGCTTCTGCGTCTCAGGAGCTAAGGCTTTTTTTTTTTTTTCTGTGAGGAGCTGAAAGAGTTTACAGAGGCATTTTAGCCAGCCACCTGTGGGCATATATGTGTGTTATTGGCAGATACAAGCTCACTCTGCCCATGTGTTTAATGTGTTTATATCCCGTGTTGTAGCAGAGTTCATAAAACCTATTAACATGGCTTTCAAGATGCTCTGAGCATGGGTGGAGTGGGTTTTTGTCTGCCTGTGGGCATAACCACATTGATTTATGTTTGTAGAAGAGAGACCTTAGGCAAAGGGAGTTGTGCCTCTTTGATAACACCAGCCCTTTGGATAGGGAGAGGTTGCTCAGCTTGCAGGTTTCATAGGACCACTGCAGGGCTTCTCACCATTGCTGCCATAAGAATTACAGGTGGGTATTAGTCACAGGACTGTTGTTGTCCTGCACACGTAAGTGTGATTTTCTGGGCTGACAAAGGAGAGTGGGTTAAAAAACGCAATCCTTGCTTGTTATTTAGGCTGCATAGAAAATGTACATTGCCTTTTGGTGCCCAGCCAGGTATTTTAAGGGTTCAAGGTTGGATACATGCTTTATTGTTCACAATACAGTATAGCCATTGAAAGGCTTGTTACAAGACTGTACAATCAAAGGGTAGCAGCCAACTTGCAAAAAGTGGTAGTCTCCTGCGAAGCCAGAATATGCTCATGCAAAGCAATTGATTGATCTGACATAGGACTATTAGAAATAAGTTGTTTTGTAGATAACGATTATCTAATACTGTTCAGGTAATGGCTGTCGAAGACCAACATGATCAACAAAACCAGCAACAAAAGTATCTTACTACTAATAATAATCTTGTTCTTGCTATGTTTCTATGTAGTGTCTTACTATGACACTGCTGCTAGTTCATGGTCCATGATGTTGTGGTGCTAGGTGCTGAACTTCTCATCTGAAGAAACTGTTGAAATAGGAGAAGTCTGTAAGTAAATTATAGCCATAGAGCACACTGGGCTATTTTAAGTTTTCAGGAGCTCTTTAAGTAACTAGTCCTTATTGTTCTTTGTTCAGTGTATGTATTTAGGTTTTTGATATCTCTGTCCATCTGTCATTTGTGTGGGTATCTAGGGGAAACCATACCTTGTGTTTGTGATTATTTGTTACTCCTGAAAACCTGATAGAAATGTCTCAGGGTCGGAGGAACAACAGGTTTACTGAGAAATTTTTTTTGAAGATGCTGTGAAATGTATTGGTGGCAGGCCCTCCAGAAAAATCTGGACAGATAAGCCTGCAGATAGCTATGGATTCGTCTTTCTCATGCCATCCTGTTACAAACATTTCTGGTGTAGCATCAGAAACCCTGAGATGTCTTCCATTTGTAATCTGGAATGGCCAGTTTGTATTCCTTCACAGCTCCTTTTAGTGGGCTTTGCAATGAGATTTTTTTGAACCTTTGAAAGGAGATAGTCTAGTTACTGTAATGCAATTGGTACTGGTGTTGTTCCCCCCTCCCCCCATTCTCATTTCTGAGATTTTAATCAATCTTGATTATTGTGTTAATTTCCAGAATGTTATGGACAGATAGGAGTGGTTGGACCTACACCACCTAATTTAGGCAACTCATTTGGATCCCTAAAATTATCTCCGGAACCTGTAGGGAATGAAATGTAACAATTCTGTACTTTTTATCTCTAAGGGTAGATTGAAAGTGGAATATATATGTAGTATAGTTAATGATAAAGAATTTTTGGGGTATTGTTGTGGTTTAGCCCCAGTCGGCAACCGAGCACCACACAGCCGCTTGCTCACCCTCCCCCTCCCCGGTGGGATGGGGTAGACAATCGGAAGGGCAAAAGAAAACTCGCGTGTTGAGATAAAAACAGTTTAATAATTGAAATAAAATAATAATAATAATGATAGTAATAAAATTGCAATGAAAAGGAGAACGAGAGAGAGAGAAACAAAACCCAGGGGAAAAAAAAAAACAAGTGATGCAACCGCTCACCACCCACTGACTGACACCCAGCCAGTCCCCGAGCAGTGATCGCTGCCCCCCGGCCAACTCCCCCCAGTTTATATACTGAGCATGACGTCATATGGTATGGAATAGCCCTTTGGTCAGTTTGGATCAACTATCTTGGCTGTGCCCCCTCCCAGTTTCTCGTGCACCTGGCAGAGTATGGGAAGCTGAAAAAGAAAGTCCTTGACTAGTGTAAGCACTACTTAGCAACAACTAAAACATCAGTGTGTTATCAGCATTCTTCTCCTACTAAATCCAAAACACAGCACTATGCAGCTACTAGGAAGAAAATTAACTCTAACCCAGCCAAAACCAGGGCAGGTATCATGGTGATGGGCTGTGAGTATTTGGCAAAAGAAGAATTATTCAAGGTGATACAGAGGGTCACAACTAGGACAAGAGGCATGGAATTAATACAGGAATGATGCAAGTTGGAAAACTTGCTGTGAGCAAGATAGCGTAGGTTACTGAATAGTCATCTAAGGAGAATAGTATTTTGAAGTCTATATTCCTTGTATGTCTGTGGCACTTGAACCCAAGCAACAAGTCTGTCTACAGATGCGTTACTCATCTTTCCAAAACTAGGATCATAAGAATGTGGGGCTGGAAAAGGATCTTCAGATCTTTAAAAAGTAGTGCCGCTTCCTCCACTGAAGTAGAGGGCATCTGCTGAAATGGGATCACCTATCTCTCTTGATCACCTACCATGGATGTTCCTCACCTGCTCTTCAGAAACTGTCATGAAGGAACGAGATTTCTCAACATCATTCTCGGAGCACTTGCCAGTATTCACTCACCTTTGACAGTTTTTCTTAAGGCATCTTTGCTGAAAAGTAGCATGATTTCTTGTTTTCCTTTCCCAGGTGCATATGGAAAGTAATTGCTCACCAGTCTCTTTCTAGCTACTTTTTGTGTACTGGAGGACTCTGCTCAGTTTTCTCTCTTCTAAACTAAATAAACCACACTCCTTTGAACTTCCCACAACATTCTTGTTTTCTAAACTGCTTTTTGTCCTATAGACACTCCTCAAATGGTCTGTCTCCATCTGTTGTTTATATGGCTGAGATCATACTTCACCCTAATGAGATTCCATAGGAGGATCATTCGATTCTTTGGGCAATGTCCCCCACCTGCATATGTCTCTTAGGATCTGCATATTTATCTTTTCTTTCTAATGCAAGATGGGGCCAGCAGAATGAGGTCAATTACTTCTTAACTGAAACGAAGGGACAACCATGGGCCTTACTTCCATCCAAGTCCAGAGATACTGGAGATGCCAGGGCCCCACTTTCCAACAGGTAGCTGATGGCAAATTTGTGAATTTACTTGCTGAAGAGTGGTATTAAAAAAAGCCACCCAAGAATCCACTTTAAAGAGCTGCTGTGGGATGAACAGATTGGAGAGGGAGGTGGTGTCTCACACATGTGCCAGCTAGAAAGCAAAGGAACTAGAGCAGACTCTTCAGGCAGTGTGTGGCCTGCTTGTGGGTGAGGAGTTAGAAACACACTTCATCATTCCTTTTCTATTCATCCCTGCTTAGAGGTTTTTTTTTCCCCTTCTTTTTTTCTTGATTAACTCCAAGCAAGGAGAAAAAGGAAAAACTCTTAACCCACTACAGTACTGCTTAAATTCAGATGTAATCCCAAAATATTTCCGCCAAGAAGTCGGTTTTTGGTGAGGCAGTTAAACTGAGGCAGTGGCACTTTAATTAAGATGAAGAATAAGTGTAATCCACTTTGTTTCTGGAGAGAGACTGCCTAGTGTGCTAACTGTCCGCTATATGCAGCAATTTGTAGCTTGCAAGAGGAGTGCACAATGGGCAGCCCTTCAGTTGTGAAAGCTAAATTGTTTCTGTACGGTCCTCAAGTATTCATTTACCAAACAAATAATTGATAAAACGAGTAAGTGAAAGAGACACTAAGAGGGTGTGATCCAATGCCAAGCACTGATTTTAAATCTACATTATGCTAATGACGTTCATTTGGAAAATGTGTCCACTCCCTAACTTCTGCCGCTGAGCGTTCTTTTAATTGGATTCAGATGGTTGGACTGAAACAGTTGTAGGGTTTGTATACAGATGTCCTGAGTGCTCCAAGCACTTTTTTTCCTATCCAGTTTTTCTAAGCCAGAGTTGCTTTCGCTGCGGCTGGTGTCCAGACGTTCTGAACTCCCTCATTAAAGGTCTGTCTGATACAAATGGGCACGGTTCTACTGGGACAAATGCAGTTATGATCACTTAAACATGCTGAAGATCTCATCTGGGGCATTACTCCTCTCCTAGTCCACTGGGCTGTCTGGGCTGGGTTGCTGGTCTCTGGCCCAAGTTCATCTGTCCATCTCACAAGGCTTACCATTGCAATTTGTCGTTCCAAAAACATGGGCTGTTGCCTAAATAACTGTAACAGTGAAAACGTCCTTTTGTTTCCAAGACAATGGTATTAGGAGTTGATGTTTCTGAGGCATTTTGACAAGACAGCATGTTTTCTGTGTAGTGGGTACTGCGCTGTGATTTTCATCCCTATGCTGAATTCAGAGCTATGGTATTATCCAAGCAGCCTGATTGAACTCAAACTGTATGTGGAGTAGGTAGCATTCAGTGTGATGAAGGTATCGGAGAGCATCAGTTTCCAGAGTAGTCATTCTAACACTTTCCATAAGCACTCAGTTTGCTTTTAAGAGGAAGGAGTTGGCTTTTAATGCACTCTAATAGTTTCTATAATCTGATTTACCATGCTTATAGGCTAACCAAAATTTACTCTCTGGTTTCAAGGAAGAAATAATTAAGGATGAAAAGCTATTTATCTTTTCAATAGAAGTGTCTAACTTCTATCAGAAGTTTTTGTCTGAATTTCTGAAAGGCAACTGTCTAAGTGGCTATTTCTGAAAGTAATAGTCAAACAAAGGCTTTTCAGACGCCAAAGTATTGTGTAGTGATGAGTATGCAACTATTTCCCCAAACACGTGCTGCTGTTCAAAATGATGATACTTTAATGAAGGTTAAAAAAAAGAAAGAGAGAGAAACAGAGTGTTGGAAGATGGTGTTTTCATATGAACAAAATCAGTACTGAATTTGCATTGTGAAGTCACAGTAAGCCACAGACCCAAGAGGGAAAATTAAAGGATTACTTAAAACCAACAATAAACATGCAAATTAAAAGTCATCATTTTTAAATGAAGTCATACACTATTAAAAATAAGCACAAAATTACATACTAGTTTGGATGTGTAGTTTATAGAATACACCAAATGCTAAAATTGAATGAAATTAAGAAAAACATTTTCCAAAGGCAAGTAAAATATCTGTTTAATTAGATCGTAAAGAAAGGAGATTAAAAGTAATATTTTGTGATACAGTAATTACTGTTTTTCAGAAGTAGTTAGGTTCCTGTGTGTTGATCTAAATTTAACTGCGATAGCAGATCTCTTCGCGGTCTTTTGTTTTGTTTGTGTCTTTAATTATTTTAAATCGCAACCGCTACCTTTATTTTGTTTTCTTTGCACTAAACACACGGCATGGCTGTTTGCTCCCATACTCCGCCAGCTCATGAACGCAAATCTGGGAGATCAGCTCACACCCTCTGGTTCTGCGAGGTTAAAAGCCAAATCATTGCAGGGGACTATACAGCAAGATAACAGGAAAGGCGGCTGAAACCATTGGGAGGTGGGTTGAGGTGCTGATGGGAGTCTGAGATGTAAATAAACCAGATTGCTCTCATTTCCTCTTTCCACTGTATTATGCATTCCAATAGCACTATTCATCTTTATGACAGGCACCTATTGCTTTAACTTTACTGCGGGCCACTGAAGTACATTAAAGTGGGCAGGAAATGGAAATAAATAGAGTTCAGAGGAGGCTGCAGAATAACTAAACACGCTGCAGTCATTTTTAGTGTGGGGTCATGCGTTTTTTAGCAGATTTATCGTATTCCTTGACTTTTGTTAGAAAGATGGGCGCTGTTTAAAAGAGATGCAGTATACTTACAAAGTAAGTAAGAAAATGTGCTCAGATTTTTTTTTTCAAACTCTTTGGGATGCCAAAGATGAAAACAAATTGGATTGAGTCTCAGCTGGGTAGAGTCAGTGGGATATGTCTGTGTGCAGAACCTGAGGTTGTGGTTAGAAACAGAATAATGGGATTGGAGATTTGAAGAAATCCCGCTAGCGGACAGCATGGGAGGAGGACCACAGTCCATTGGCTTAAATTAATCTTCCGCGTAAAGGTAGTGAGACATTCAGGTAGAGAGGCTGGCTGGAATTCGGCCTTAAAAATGCATCTATTTGTTTTTTAATGCATGTGCATTTTGCTCACTTTGGAAATGTGGATTGCTCTCCTGCTTATTCAAAGGGCTGTTTTCAAGGACAGTGGTTACACTGCAAGTTCCAGATACCCTTAACCCTCAGGAGATGGGACTTCTGGTGAATTCTGTTTTTGTGAAAGCTTTGTGTGTTTGTTTTTCCTTGATTGTTTAAATTCTGATAAGATTAGGTCAGTAAATGAATGAATTCACCAGATGAGTTACTTGAAGACTTACAGCTCATATTTTCACTCCCTTGAGATAGTCAGCTACTTGGAAACTTTTCTTTAAAAAAAAAAAAAACCAACAAAAACCATTAGCACTGTTTTTTTCCTTGACTATATTGAGCAGTTTCTGGTTTTGCTGAGTATAGTGTTCTCTTTTTCTTTTGACAATGACTGCTATATAGTTGAAAGCAAGCATCAGCTTTCAAAGTATTTGTCAATATAGAAGATATTAGTGGATATTTCACAATGTCATGTAAGATAAAAACTAATTTGTAAGCAGCACAGCAGAAATCTGGAAAGACAATTAATACAAAAAAATCATTAACATCGATTCTTTTGCACTGGGAAAGTACATTCCTTTCTCCCAAAGCATCCTTTAAAAATGTTGTTTACCTAGGTCTGTATTTAAGTATATATTTCAGTGTGACATTCAGTGATTCTTCTTCTTTCTTTTTAATTATCTTTATATCAAGAATTTAATTTAATTCAGAATACTGCTCCAGATACACTTGCGTTGCAGAAACTAGTGCCAGGCAGAATTGCAGGTAATTACTGAGGACGGTTGTTGGCAATTTGACTTTTCATCATTTGTTTGTCATCGTTTGTTCGCACTCTGTGGATAGTTCCTCGCTGAAAGGATTAGGTTACAGATGGGTGGGTATTACTTCAGGGACTTCTTAAGTGAGAATCCAGATGCTTTTCTGCGTCCTCTCCTCTTACTTAGTTCGGGAGTTACAAGTCAGTAGCTGCAGGTAAGATTTAAAGCTTGTATCTTTGTTTCTCTTTTGCAGTGGAAAAGCTCTCTATTACTCCTTGTTAACTAAACAAGTGATCTAACTGCAAACTTTAAATACTTGGGAAATTACAGATTGAGCTAAAATTTCAAAAGAATCTAATTTTTTAAGTGCAATATCACTGATGGACTGCTTCAGATTTTCGAAAAAGTTCAGCTCCAGCAAGGTCATTTGGTGTTGCATGCTTTTGAAAACTTGTCTATGATTTTGGTGCCTAAGCTGTAGAGGGGCTTTTCAGAGCTGTTGGCCTTTGGCCAGATCCCAGTTGCTTTGAGTATGTCTGTAGTTTCAAGGGCAATGGTCTCAGGCCGTAGTATTTTACATTTGTGAGATGTGGGTTTTGTTTGTGTGCCCCACATGCAGCACATTGGTGTTACCTGCGTAGCTGAAACCCTGCTTGGTCCTTGCTGGATTTCCTGGGGAGGCAATGCAGCAGTTGAGGTATACATCAGAGAGGGAAGCGTGAATTAAAATCATAGAATCGTAGAAATGGCTATTTCTTTCTTTCTGTTATATGTTGCTGGATGTGTTTTCAAACCTGAGCTCGTTTTCCCTACTCCTGGTTTCAGAGGTAAAGCCTGAAGACAAACTCCGGGCTAAATGCAGCTGGTATTGAACTAAATGGGTGTTTTGCCATGTGTTCTCGTGGGAGCACAATCTTGGTTTCCCAAGTTTACCATCCTGCCTTGTTGAGCTTGGAAGGACTTGCAGACCATGTCCATGTGCTCTTCCTCATGTGGGCAATTTGCACGTGTGTGTTTAATCTCGCAGCAGCAGTTTGCAAGCTTGCTTGTGTTTGTAAGAACCGCTCACTGAAAAACGGTGGTAAATTTGGTCGTTTCAGAAAATTCTTCCTCATAAGTACATGTAATGATCTCGTGCCTTGACCTCGCTGGGGGCTGCTGGGCTCCCCAGTGCAGTTGTCCCTAGTGGGACCATTTATTTTACCCTTTTAACAGTCTGTGATGTTTGAATATCTAAAGTTTGTATGCAAAAGTTAACAAGCTGAGACTGAAATTAGGGTTTTGGTTTCTGTAGTGGGAGGAGAAGCTGTGAATGTTAGAGCATCACAGTATTTTGCTTATCCTGCTTGTTCAGAAGGTAAGAACAACATTTGGAAAGTAGGTGTGACAAAGACAGCATAGTTTATTTATGCTGTGCAGGAATAAGAGTCATCTTCTTTGTAGCACAGCAGACTAAATTGGTTTTGGAGCTCTGTTTGGAATAGAAGCTTGCATGTTGTATGTTTAATTTTTGTGCCAATCCCCCCAGCAACTTGCACACCGTCTTTGTCTGTCTTGCCTCTCTGCTGGCAGAGCCGTAACAAGGATGGCTTTGACTGCTTCCTCTCCTCCCACGTGTGTGTCTAACACATTTGGTCACTCAGGTTTTATTTCTTTCCTCTGTAAAACGTGAGAGTGTAACTTCCACCCCGGCCTAGTTAGGGCGCAAGCTGCCGAAGCGGGGGCTCCCCAGGAACAGGCGTTGTCACCAGGTAGTGAAACCTCTTTAATGGGGCTGGCTTAACTTTTAAGTCATGGTTAATGTTTTTAACAGCAACTTGTGTTTCCTCTGCCCTTCATGCCCAACCATTAGCCAGGTGTTTTTGTTGCACAGAGAGGAAAAATAAAAGTAACCTAACCATACAGCTGGGCCCTCGGTGAGGTGCTGGGGGAGGATGGCCCCAGATGCAAACTGGGGATCACAGAGGCTGGATGAGTGGGTTAAAGGCTCCTTGTAAATGCTTGGCAAAATACAAGCACTGGAAATGAGATGGCTTTTTTTTTTAACTATAAATAAATGAGAAGGTTTAAATTTGGCATATCGTGTGCTTATATGGTTTGCTCTGTGTAATTTTCTAAATAAATCAAATTAAATTTTTTTTTTTGTTCCCCCCTTTAATATGGCATCCACTTGATTTCCTTGTAACTGCAAGACAGGCTTGACTGCAATCAGCCTTACACTGTAAACTCTGTTTATGGAGCTAGAATTGGGGTCATTAATTTTCTTTACATCAAAAGAAGTTGTTTCTTTTAAATGGGAAGCCTGTTTCACCTAGTAATTCGCTTTAATTGCTTATTTGAAACTTTTGACATTTGATAGCAATTTTAAACATTGCCAGATGAGGCTCACGCAGTCGGGACCTGCAGGTGCTTCCTTGAGTGCCCAACTCGGATCAAAGGAGCGAGCCCAGGGATGTGCCTGGCCACGGACGGGACACCCGGTGCTGGAAGGTGCTGTTTTCTGGAGCTGTTTGAATAGATGCTGTGTGTCAGCCTCGGCAAGAATTTGCTCAGAGGGCTCTCCCTTGGAAAGGTTTCTGCGGAGCACCGTGCTGTTTGTTTTTCTTGGGAGATAGACTGCGTGGCCTTTGTTTTGCCTGAGGCTTAATAGTGCTCGCAGCACTGAGTTTTATATTTTTAAAGTCTAACCAATAGCACTGAAGGGTTAGAAAAAAGTTTCTAAAATATTAATTAGTTTTTTTCCTGACTAATATCTGTTAATTTAGTATTACCATCTTCTGGGAGGTTTGCTCTTGAGGGTAAGCAAATGGTGCAACTTCAGAGGCATTTTTACCAGGATCTAAACCTCAATAAAGAGACAAGAGACAAAAATGAAAGTGTCTTTCACTTGATTTTGTAAACTGGTTCACTAATGTGAATACAATTTATTGTTCAGTCAGCAGCTGGAGTAGCTTTCCTTAGCCTGAGAAGTACCTTTTTTTTTTAAGTCAGTAAATAAACACTAATTTAGATTACTGCGGAAAAAGCAACTTTTGTTAGTGCAAACAACATTCTGGATGCAGAATGATGTGATGCTAGATATACTCACAATGGTTTCTATCAACACTGTACTGTGTCTTGTGAGATAGATTAAAAACTATTGCAGGAGTAGTCCAGAAGCTGAAAATGCGATAAATTTTGCACTGCTGCTGCAGAAGTGAGGCAGTGTTTTAGGACTTTCTGAATTCAGAGCAAAGGGAAATAGCGCAGTTGAAAGAGAATAATGAGCAAAGCCAAAGTACCAGTGCCAAGACTTCTTAAAAGAGTTTTATTGATGTGTGTTGTAATTAAAACCAGAATTAGTTAGTTTTCTAATAGGACATTCATTTCCTAGAGAGCAATTGCAGCTTGGCATAAAGTAGTACATTTTTAAAAATGAGTACTGATCTGGGGATACCCCCAGCATATGTTGGATGGCTGACTTACTAGCTTTGTGTGCCCTCGTTATTAACAAGCAAATTAAATATTTTCACTTAAAATAATTATACAAATAAACCTTTGGCTGTGCTGTGATTTCATTAAAACCTTAATTGTTTAGCGAGCTCAACGAGAGTGTGTGAAGTTGGGTCAGTTTTACTGCACGGCATTACTCTTGATAGCAGGTTTACAACAGGGATGGATTTAATCTCTTGACTAATCTTTACAGTAGCAGGCTTGGGATGGGAAGGTGTTTGTGTGTTTCAGGAGACAGGTAACTCTATCTCTGAGCTGGAAACACAGGGCTGGGTTTTAAAATGTCTGGGCAGCCTTAAAGTGAACTAGCAAGGGGGAGGGGAGGAAAAATTGCTCTGCGGAAACAAAATAGGTGTTGCTTTTAAATGAGCTTCTTAGTGTGCACATTGTTACACCTTCACACATGGCTGTAGGCTCAAATCTATTTCTCATCAAAGCAACTGTAGCGTAAGGGAATATTGCGACCATCTGGGTTGCAAAGATCAGAAATAACGGTCCTCGCTAGCAGAGGAGCCAGCTGTGGGCAGCACCATGTAAACTGTTTTTTATGCCACTTGATTAATCATTTCTGAGGGTGAGGACAACAGAACACTTACCGGGTCACACGCTAATTTTTTAAAATACTCTAAAGTCTAATTTTCCTGGGTTTAAGGTGGTGGTATGCCTTTGAAGCGCATTATGATATTTGTAGGGTCAGCATTTCAACTAACGTTGTTCCTGAGCATGGGAAACATAGGCATGTTAGATGTCTCCAAAGGAGTGTTAATTAGAAGAATGAGTAGTTATCAAGTACACCACAGCTCCACTGTTTAATTCTGATGATAATTTTCATGCTGGGTCTCATACAAATGAATTCACTTATGGTTTATTAATGTGCTGTGACCTGCGAGTCTTTTAGGGTATTTGGGGGAAAAAAAAGCTGAGAGTTACCAGAACAGATTTAAAGTACTTCCATGGGTGGAGAGCAAATCACAGAGAACTTTTGTGGTTTTCTTTCTTTTTATCTTTCTGCATTGCTTTAACTCCGTATGTTTTTTTTCCTGCCTTTCCCCTCTTCTTTAGGACCCACGATTATCAGCTTTAATTTTTGACAAGCTTCAAGTGCCTGACTATTTACAGAAAAACAGGAATGAAGGAGAGAGCAGATGTGAAACTTGTGCCACTCACTTGAATCAGCTAAAGCAGGAAGCCATTCAGATGATGCACACCCTCAATCAAGCCAGCTACCCAGAGATGCCTGACCTTCAGCCCAGTGCCGGGGCAGTGACCAGCATGGTACCCAGGACGGTCGCGGTCTCTTCCCAGAGAGACCTGCCGCTCATTGCTGGGCAGGTGGGCAGGCAGCCTGGAAAGTCACCAAATCTCTTCTCTGGGGCAGAGAGGAAGAAGGGACTTGGATGGTCTCAAGGCGCAGGCAGTTTTCCGAACTCCAGCGTTCAAGTCACGGTGGCCCCCAGCGGTCTCAGTGGCGCTCTGAGCTCGGTCACCATCCAAGCTCAGCAGTACCTCGAGGGCATGTGGAGTATCTCCAGGGTGAACAGCTTCCTGCCTCAGGCTTGTCTAGTAAGTAGTGATAATTCAGATGCTTGAGTTTTGTTTACATGTATGTGGATATACAGAGAGATAAAGATAAAATTTGAGATGTATACATATTTATCTTAGAGGGGATCAGCTAATGGTATTCTAAACCATGTTTCAAGAGCTGAAGAGCTGAAAAAGAGCTTTGAACAGTGTTCTGTCAGATGTCACAAGGAATTTGCTTTCTTATCTCAGATGGTGAGATCCTTTCCTTGGATGCTTTTACACCTATTTTAGCTTCACATACTCAGATGGTGTTATTTGGCTGTCGCATACTTGGTGACCCCTTTAGAAAAACATAAAAGGCCAAGTTTGTCACACGTGAAACTCTGGGAGCTTCATGGGATTACATCAAAGATGAACTTGACCCTCAAGTCTAGCGCTGAACTTCTAAGGCTGTGTTCAGTTCAGCAGATGCTGTTGATAGACTGTGTTGGAAAGCATTAATCTTCAGGATAGGTGTGCTGCAAAACAGTTTGCTGTAAAGGAGGGTGTTCAGAAAGTTGCTTCAGAGCCACGGGCCTGTAAATGTCATTGCACTCGGATTGTAAGCATTGATGTTGATTTCCTGTATTCTGTGTATATTTTAAGAACTCTTGTGGGAAATGAAAAAGCTTTATAGAGGTGCATGTTCCCTTTAAAAGCAAGTCCATTACAGATTTGTGACTATGTATGGAACCGCGCTAAGAAGAAGGATATAGTGACTGATTTTGACTAAGATTTATTCCTAAACTGTTTTCCCATGGTAGTGAACAGGGGAGTGTGAGTAATAATGAAACATGTACGAATAGAAGTCATGGCTTTCCCTTAAAGATGTGGTAGCAGATCTTGCAAGACCCGGTATGTTGGTGCTAGGCAGCTTTAAATTTAACATAATGCCTTATGTGCTGTTGTATATAAACACCACCTAATATTGCTTGGTAGCTTCAGCTGGTTGAGCTCCAAGATCATCAGAGATAAATATTTAAGAGTGCTGCTGTATAACATTACTTTCACAGGGTGGCTGTTGTGTTTCCTTCCAGAGAAGGCTTGGAGAGGTGATTCCTCCCTCCCATACTTCTCTCTCACATGGAAATTTGTGAATGGACACACATCCCACCTCTGAGGGGTCCTCATTTAAATCCAGTGAATCTTCACTGATGTCTGATCGCTCTCTGATGATTTTGCATTGAGAAAAGGGGAAAAAATGGCCCATTCAGTTCTTCATAGTTTATGAGGAACTGCTGCTATGAGTGCTTTTCTCTAAAATGCTGCTCCATGCATTAGTGATCAATTTGGCCAATGTAAGGCATATGATGTTACCTTTTAATTATCTTTTAAATTCTGTGTATATCACAGAAATGTAGATATAAGGGGGAAAGCTACGGGATTAAGAAGCCTGCACTCTTTGGAAGCCAAAGTATTTCCATTTCTCTGCTCATTCCTTGTCTGCCCTTATTCTTGTCTTAAATAATTCACCAACAGCCAGCTCCAGATTTCTTCCTGCTTAGCCATGCTGACTGATAGATGTGGTTTTCCCTAACCACTGCATTAGTCTAAGATAAAACTGAGTTGCCTCATTTAACCCCTGTGAAGAAAAAATGCGTATAATGCAACAGAGCTTAAGTGTGTTCTAGAAATGTGCAAAGAAACTCAGTAGCCTGGAAAACAGTGACCTTTAGTGAAAGGACAAACACTGTTAGACTGTGAGTGTTGGAGGCTGCTTGGATGTGATCCAGTCATCTGCAAGGACAGTTTAGATTTAGAAGCAGTTTTTGGAGAGAAGCTACGCTTCAGTTTTTTTCTCTCTTTTTCTTTTTTTTAAATTTTTTTATTCATTTAAGCCCAAATGATTCTGTTGTGCGTCTCTGCCCAGATTGTGCTTTCTGTGTCTGTCTGAATTCTCCTACTGCCTTTTGTATTATTAAGAGCCTTGTGTCTGATGAAGCTATTTGGGTGGGTAAGGCAGAAAGTGCTTCCCCTACGCTTTTTCCCAGAGGTATCACAGGTGTCGGAGGAAATAGGATTGGAGGATTTCAGGAACTGGTTAGTCTAGCCCTTGCCTAGGACAGCATCCACTGCAGGACATTCTTGTCCAATGCTCATCTCACCTCATCTTACAATTTTGCAAAGACTGGGATTCCCTGACTTCTACTAATTGTCAAGTCTGAACTTCCTTTCCCTTTAGAAAAGTTTTCTTGATTTATTTTTTTATTTTTTGATTTTGGTTATTCTTTCCTGAAGTTGGAGACAGGGTTCAGGTTTAAGATTAACCCAGGAGAGAGCTGTGGAGACTTTTTGGAGATGTCTTTCTGTCTTTAGTAACCTTTACCATCTTCTTGTGGGGTGAAGCTGGTCTAGTTAGAGGAATTCTGGAGCAAGAAGAATTGCAGTAGAAAAGACAGCATCAAATGTATTATTTATTATGTGTAATGTGACAGCATCTTGGAGTCTACAGCCCCCATCTAGGCAAGATACCACACAAATACAGAAGAAAAAGATGCTTCCTTCCTCTGGGAGTTTACATTTTCAGTAGTGATGTAAGTTATTTTGACCACTCTGTAAATACCCCCATTTCACTCAGAATCTCTAACTTTGCCTTGTTTTCTTACGAAAGGGTTGTTCTTGAAACAAGTGCTAAACTCCCTGGTAGGAAACTGTTATCCAAGCGCTTTACATCTCAGTGATTTAACTTGGTGCTCCATCCAAAGTGAACGTGATTAATGTTCTAGACGGGAAGACAGACGCAGATAAAGGCTGGGCTTTGTCTCAACTATTTTTAGCTGCCAAAAAGACAGGTGTCTATTCTAAGCTAAATACCGAGGCTTCCTTTATAGTTGCAGAAGAGCAACAGGCACCTCTAAGAGGTGCTTTGCCTGTCTCATCTCTTGGATGTCTGTCTTGGCTTGCCTTGTCTGCCAAAGATGCCTGTAGCAGAGCCTGGGTGGGTGATGCCGAGCAAACCCTCGCTCAGGTGGCCAATGCAGGGTGCCATGTGCCCAGTGCCTTGCAGGGGTGAAAATACACCCCAGCGTATGGCTGCCAAACCCCTGGACACCTCGTACCTACAAACATTTCTCCAGGTTCCATGTTTTTTATTTATGGTTAGTTTTAATAATAGCAGTAGTGGAATTGTCTGTGGAGAGAAAAAAATAAGACTTGATTTCTGCTCTTCTCATCTTCTTCCCCAAACTTGCATGTATTACCCTGTAATGTCACTTATGGTTGTGAAAACACTTCTGGGCTGAATGTCGGGGGTCAGAAGTGCAGGACATCATAAATTTTTAATATATGTTTGGAGTTCAAGTGTGAAAATCCATTATATAGATTATAAATTTTTTGAACAGGAATGTGTCTTTGAATCATAGTGTGGATGCTGCTCAAACCAAAATAATAACTGTGGGCTTTGGGAGCTGTGAAGAGGAACAGTAATTAAGGATCCGGAGGAAGGTCCAGGGAGGGGAAGACTGGGATTGCAACCAAGGTGCAAAAGGTGAAGATGTAATCAGCTGCTTTACCCAAGTGGCCTGTTGTGAAAAATAACAAAAAATAATCACCAGTAGCAGTGATTAAGTAGTCTGACCAGACAGCGAGCACTGTGGAAGGGAGGGAGCTGGTATAACTCTGGGTAAGACAGCTGATTTGTAGTGGACGACTGGCAGCTTTAATTAATAAATAGTTTTATATTGATGTTTTTAATTCTAGACCTGACAAGTGAATATAAGGTTACTACTCAAATGAAAAAAACATGTTAGCAGTGCTCAGCATTGCCACTCAGTTTAACACAGAAGCAGAGGAGCAAGGGGAGTTCAGGCTTCCTAGATGTCTTGGAATCTGACTGAGAGGTAGGAAATTAAAACCACTGAAAATACCTTGTACACCTATTAGAAGTATCTGCATGTATTGTGGAAAAAAGAGGTCTTACTGTATGTATACGTATATAAGTAAGATATACTTACATCTTACTGTACGTATGCTTGCAATTGGCTGTGTTATTAGTATGCAGTGTTATGTGCTGCATAAAAGTGGTAAAGTAGCCATGCTGTGTGCTATAAAGACATCACAGTGAAGTAGAGCTTGTTTTGCAAATTGCTTTTTCTTTCATCTTATGCAAAATGAAATCCTTGCCACAGTATATTTCTAATTCGAATATATACAAATGGTACTGGTTATAAGGCAAAATATTGTGGCTTCTTGAATCTTTACCAGTTTCTAAGTTGCTTTAAAAATATATTAAAAAATGCAGCATTAGGAAATTGAAAAGTTGGAGCACTGAAAAATTGAAAGTGACTTAAGTAAAACTTTTAAAGCATGTGTATATAAAATTGTAAATTTATCAATAGACCAATGTAGGTCCCTGAGAGTATTCACAAATTTACAGCTAGGTATAAGTTTATGGACTGATTCAGTGAGGTTCAGAGACGGAGGATTCACCCATAGCATGTGTAAATGGGTGCATATACTCTAAAGTTAAAGGAGTTATGCTCATTTGTTTTATGTGAAAAATCTCTGAAAGTTATTTTAGTCACAATTCAAGCTTTCCTGTAGTTCTTCGGAATAAGTCTCCTGCTTACCCTAATGTAAACCAGATGGATTCATCTGAGGGTAATTCAGCCTCTGTTGACTTTCCTTAAATCCTCTTTGTTTGTTTATATCAAGGATGACTTACATTTTGCTTAGAAGATGCAATAAAAAGCTGACTGTGGAAAACAGAAGAACGACAAGATTTACTTTCCAGCATTTAGTTTTTTACTTTGATAAATGTCATACCAAATGGATTTTTAAATTAATTTTTAAAATCCTTCTTGATAGCTTTCTCAGTGACCTTTTATTAATACAATGCGTGAAATATATTTTGTAACGAAACAATTAAAATATAGTGCTTTGACCATAAATCTTGTCTGTGAGGCATCTGGATGACTTTGAGCTTTGGGACATTTCTCAGACTCTACATATAACATCTTGGCTCTGCAGAAGTCAATAGCAAAGCCCAGACAGGTGGTGGGGCCGGGGTTGCACAGAGGCTTTTCTGTTTTCCCTTTAGCTTTAGTGATGTTGGTGCTACTGCTTTTGTAGAGGAAGTACATAAAGGAAAGGGGGTGGCAAAAAAAAAAAATCTTCAAAGCTAATGTTGGTCACTCTCCATAACAAGTCTGAACAGCAGAAGGAAACCTTTTGATCTAAGGTACTAAATGCTTTTCTCATACTAACCTAATTTATAGCCCCCATGGAAAAGACTTTTTCTGAGACTGTTGCATCTCAGCTGGGCAGTATTGCCTTGCGTTGCACTTTGCTGCCTTAGCAAATGCAGAGGGAGGGGTGTGATGTGGGAGGACGATGCTGCTACTGGTGTCTTGCATTCAGAGTCAGTGAGACCCTGCCCCAGCAGCCAGGCAGCAGACCAGCTTAGAAAGTGGGGGTTGGAAATTCAGCCTTAAACATGCAGATAAAAACGTAGCCCTCTGGTTTGTGTAGTTGCCATGGACTTCATGCTCCTTTTTTCTAGATTGCCCCCAGTGTAGGATGCTGAAGGTGAAAATGAGGTTACTTTTTAAAGTATCCCCAGGTATCAGAGTGACTTGGGGAAAATGTTAAGAGTTGACAGAAAGGGGATTGGCTACAAGATGGAAATGAGCATTTTCTTAGGTGAGGGTGTGGATTGCACCTCTTTATATTGTATATTTGACACTTCCGCCATGCTATTTGTTTTACAGTGTGGGACAGGGTTGTTCTCAGGACTCGGACCCTCTTGTGGCTCAAATTACCACCTGAAAACACTTCTTTTGATCCTTCCCCCCTCTAGGCTAAGCAGTTGTTATTACAGCTCTCACAGGGAAACAAGTCCATACTTGCCTGTGTTGACAATTGAAGTCAACAAGCAATAATAAAGAATTTTGGCCCAGACTTCACCTGTACTCATCAGAGGTAGATTTAAGACAAGCAGACTTTAGAGATATGTGCAAATGATAATCCACAGGATTTACCTTTGGCCCACAGGTCATTCTCTCATCCAGCAAGTGTATCATAAGCTACACTAAGATAAAAAAAACCTCCTTTTTTTACCCAAAATATTTAAATTTTCTACTCTCACCTTTGAATTACTTTCTTTGGGATGGCCTTTTCTGTTCACTCAATTCACTTTTAGCTTCTTTTGCTTCCTGCTGGTCCATTTATGCTGTGCACATGCTCCACTATGAACTCACCAGTGAACTGATTGTTAATCGATGCATCCCATGTCACCCCAACATTAGAAATCACCTTACAAGAAAGGCTAATACTTTGTGGCTGGAGCTCAGAAGTGTCATCCAACGTTTGAGGAAGACACTATATAGCTGATGTAGAAGTGCTCTGAGGAGGCTACCATTGCTTTGCACTGGCTACATTGGTTGTTAAGGGTGGGCTGCAGCTGAATAATACCCTTTGGTTTTAAAGATTAATGCAGCAGAGAAACCAGATGAATTCAGGCTGAGCTCAGACCTTAGTCATGTGCAGGCTGGTGGAGAGAAAGTCTTTTGCAGTGGTCTCTGTATACCACATGGAAGGAACTGATTTGCACGGCTGGATGCAAGTGTGGATTGCCCAGTCGTCCTGCTTGTGTAAACCAGGACTGAACGTCGTACATTTTTTGGAAAGCACTTTGAATTTAACATTTGCTCCATAGGCTGTGTACTGGAATGATGGCATGTTGAGGTCATGGGACTCCAGGTAGTCAAGCTGTGCACAGTGTGAGCGTTGCCGAAAGCATCTCCTGTTGTTTTGTGGCATGAGCGGCTGAGCATGTGGCAAATATTGATGCTCTTTGTTGCTTGCAACTAGAATCACTGAAATGCCCTGGGTGGTAGCTTCTGAAAGGAGGTTTAAAAAGCATCAATAGGAAATGTATCTACTTCTCTGTTTCAGCACTTGGGAGAGAATTTATGATGTATAGATAGAGTTCATAGATGTTTGAAGCATTTCATATGTGTGTGTTTAATGGAATGGATTGCCACTTTACTGAACATAGCATCAAATCAGCTCTGTTAACTGAAAAAGATTTTTCACATTATTGCTAATGATGTGACACAGCTTTGTTAGAGATGGTGCATAAAATAGTGCTACTTGAAATGACATTAATGTATGCATTTAAATTCCTTTTTTCCCATTTACGTGCATTATTGATTTTATTTCGTTGTTGAGGAGATAATGGATTTATAATTAGAATACAGTCACTGTAATCAATGATGAGATTATTAGACTTATAAATAGAACTTTAAAACTACGATGAGGTAATTTCCCAGTGTAACGAAGGATCAATAATTAGAGGTTCGCTTTGAATCTGAAAGTAGTACTTGTAAGATTCAAGCGTGAAACACTTCTAGGCAAGTGAGTCCATATAAATTATTATACACACTGATGTTGTGGTAGGCATTTTCCAGAGTTGACCTATTATTATTATTACTTTTGTTTGGTGCCCAAGTGCTTATGAATTAATTCCTCTGGGTTTGCATAGCTGCCACTATCTCAAAACTGGATGTGTTCTCTTCTGATACCTTAGTTGAAGGAAGCATTTGAAAGGTGCCATATACAGGAGTCCATTCTGTGGTTTTGGTGTTGTTAGGCAAATATAATGGATCTACTGTTCAGAACCTCCCCCTTCTGCTTCTCAAAAGTCACGGTGGTAAAGTTGGGCAACGCAGTTGGCTGTTGTAGGGAGACAGATGGCAGTCGAAGGATGAAGAATGGGAGAGGGGCCCTTGTGTTGCTTGGCTTGGGAGGGGTCTGGGTTTAGTTGGTCCATGCAGAGTAGCGGTGTAGACATCCCCTTGAGTCTCACCAACCTCTCCTCATGACTCTGAAGTACACTTGGGGGACTGTGGGAATAACACAACCTCCTGTTCCTAGTTAAGCTAAGAAAGATTCTAGTGAAAAGATTGTATGGGAATGATAACAACATGAGAAATATCCTACTGGGTCTGAGTTGCAGCCCATCTAGCCCAGGGCTGTCTCCAGCAGCAGAGCTGGAAATGGTGTTTAGGGAGAGCCATGGAGTCTGGCTGCTTTCTGTATTCTGCTCATACCCCCCATCATGCACAGTTGGGGAAGTCTCAGGGACACATCCCTGTCTGTTCCCTTTAGTATCTGTTTATGGACTTGCTGTCCAGGAATTTATCTAATGCCTCTCTGACCCTGCTGACACTCTGCCTCCACAGCCTCCTGGGTTGGCAGGTTCCACAAGTTCACTATCCTAGTGCAAAGAGGTACTCGCTCTCTTTCAGCTTAGCCACCACCTCCATGACTTGGTAAACCTCAGTCAGATCCCCCTCAGCCTTCACCTCTACAAACCAGAGTCCCAGCCTCTTTCATTTCTCTTTCTAAGGCAGCTTCTTCATCCTCTTGACCATTTACTTGCTTGGCTCTGTCATCTCCCTTGCTCCACTACCACTGTCTTGAGATGCAGGACTAGGACCGCACCTGGTACTCAGTATGTGGACACCCTCCTTTTTGTTCTCAGTGCTCTGCCTTCTGATGTCCAAAATTTGTTTGGTGGTGTTTAGTTTTTGGTTTGGTTTTTTTTTTTTTTGGCTGCTGCTACTTCTTGAAGCGATGATTTCAGAGGAACTGTCAACGACCTTTAGATCGTCTGAGTAGTAACTGGCAGTTTTGAGTTCAGCATTGTTTAGGTGTGATTTAGATTATTTTTCCCTAAATACATGGTCTTACCTATGTCAAATCTCACCTGACACTTCTTTGCCCACTCACATTTGGGAAGTTCTTCTGGAGTTCCTCGTCACTGGCGTGGCATTTGGCCACTTGAAAGAGCTTTGGGACATCTGCAGACTTGGAGATTTCACTCCAGTCATGGTGAGTCATGACCATCTCTGTGTCTGGGTTACATGGTTTCCATGTGGGGAGTAAACAGCACGTCAGCAGTGAACACCCACAATGAAAAAAGAGCAACATCTGCACAGCTCCATCCCTAATTTGGAAGCTCGCGGTCCTTCAACAATGATCACATAGAGCTGTCCCCATGTTTGTGAACTTAATGCTCTTCATGAGCTTGCCTGTAACTGAACCTTGCTCTCTAGATTTGGGTGTACTAAAGACCCAGTTTTCCCTTCATATAACGAGGGCTTGTACCCTTGTACATTGATACTAGTCAATGGGTGCCTTGCATGTGGTAGCTGTCAGGCAAATTGGTCCCAAGGGTTGTTCTCTTTAAACAGTAGTTACATCTAATATATAAGCAGTTCAAGCATGATTGAAATAGAAATTAGATGTGAGAGTCTCCGTCCACCTTTGCCTTTATTTGCTGACATTTTATGTCAATCATTATAAGAATATAATAATCACATTATTGTATGTATTGTATCATAATAAAACAATTATAATAACATTGTAAGACCTGTAATTTTTGGGAACATGGTTATTCCATTTTGCTGAATAGAGGGTAGTCAAGACAGTGAGATTTTGGTGGAGTTGTCTAAAGTCATTGAGAAATTTTGTTGTGGAGTCAGGAAGGTGACACAAGTTCTTCTGATTCAAAGCTCTGTACGCGTCCTGTGTTTCGCTGCTGTTATAGACGCATCTGGCCTGTGGAAGTCAGTCCTAATGGAAAAGCATTTGTCTTCTTGTAGGAAACCCAATCCTAGGCTGGCAGAAATTTGCATTATTATTAGCTTGTTAATGAATTCCTTTGCTTGCTCATATCGGCCTCTGACAAAAAGCAGGGATTCAACTGTATGTTTGTCCACTTGAATAAACAATTCATTTTTAATTTTGACCACAATGGTAAATTAAAACACCCTGAGCAGTACACAGCTATATTTTTTTGGCTTTGGAGGCTGTAACTACTGTAATACATGTCAGCAGGGAGGGCTCTGGGCAACACCTTCTGATGTTTGCCTGGAGGCATTAGAAGAAACAATTTGTCTAGTCTGGCTGTTTTAAACCCACTGCACGTGAAAAGTCCCAGTTTGAGAGTGTTTATGTGCAGCAGGATCTACGTCCTTCTTGATAGCCCTTTTTCATGTCCTCCTGACTTTCCAAGTGGTGGGTTTACATGCGCAGATAGGAGGGTGAAGTTTGTGTGGACTGGTGGTCAGATAGCTGTGAAGAAGGAAAAAAAAAAAAAGCATTGCTTGCTGCGTCTTTTGGTACCACTGTCCTGAGTGGCTGAAATGTGAAGCGATTGGTCCATCGCTGCCCGGTGACATTTTTGTGCTACCAGAGCCCTGGCTGCAGAGACCTTCCAGCCTGGGAACATGGGCAGGCTGAAGGAAGGAACAGGCATTTCACAGACAAAGGAGGCGTGCCCAAGACCTGCCCAAAACCTTAATAAATTTCTCAGGGACCAAGGAGCATGGTTTAGGAGAGATCTTGGGCCAAGGTGAGATCAGGAGCCCCTGGTCAGAGAGGAACAAGCTGCCTCTTCTCCATCCTTGTTCTGCCAAGGGCATCAGCTCTGGATGCAGCTGGGTGCATGTGCCCTGCAGTTGAAGGATGAGGTCCTTTCTGTGCATGAAGCACAGACTGCTAGCGATTTTTGGTGGTGAAGATCCAAACCCTTAACCTGTCCTAGTAATTCACATATTAATCCAAAAAGCAAGGGCCCTGAGGTTGTCTTTGGATCTCCTGTATTACTTTCCAGTCTGTGACAGCAGACGAGCCCTCCTATTTCTGTTTAATTCTACTTCTCTGTGATTTTTCTCCTTCTGCCTCATCTTCAGAGATCAATGATAAGCCAGGCATTAGGAGCTCTTGTAGCTGGAAACGTATTTTGGGGGAAGGGGTATTATGCTCTGCATTTGATTCACATTGAACACAAGATGCACATAAACGTCTGAAAGTACAGGTTTAGGCATTCTTGTTACCACATTGCAGCTGCAGGTTATAAAATGACTACAGTAGTGTATTGTAGTTATAAAATGCCCTAGTTATTTTATAATGAGCCCCAGCAGAAACATTGTCAAAAGGCAGTAAAATGTTTATCCAGAACATGTTTCACTTCGACCTGGCGTATACTGCACAGTTAACTGTACAGAATGCTAGGCAGTCTGAGGAGGAGACATTCCACATAGAAGACGTATGCAGGACTTATCCACGCTTACGGGAAGGAAGGGTTTAGAGAATGAGCATGATCGAGATAGAGGTTTACGTCACATTTGTTCCAGTTAGTGGTAGTAGGTCATAAGAGTCTTAGCATGAATCATTTAGGGGGAAAATTATTGTTTTATCATATACAAACAGCAGATTTAATATATTGCAAAATCATTTGATCAAGCAGTTTTTACAGTTTAATTGGCTGTGACGTTCCAGTCTGAAAGGGGAATATAGTAAGTTAAAGCAAATACTCAAAATTCTGTATGCCTGCCTGCTAGTCAGAAAGGGGGTAAAAACAACTTAGAAATTAAAAAAAAAAAAAAGCCTCAATACAGACTCAGACTTGATCTTGCTAGAGCTTCACCTGCAATTCACTGTTGAAGCCCTGCTGAATGCTTTCATTATGGGCCCAATTTTTTGAAATAAAATAAATTGTATTGAGTTCTGACTCCGATTACACAGATGTGTATGAGACTCGTTGATGCTTTTGTAATTTTCTCCATTCCCTCTTCTGTGAATCTGTTCTTGATACTTATATTTAGACTTCGTATCTGATTACTTTCTGTTGCAGCTCTATCCAACCTTCTGGTTTTCTTTTACCATCGCAGTGCAATCCTGAGATTGATGTATTTTTCTCTAGATTTTTATATTCCCATGTTTTTCTTGCCTGTCACCAGGCACATATTTTGCACAAGTTACAGAGACAAAGTGGCGGCACCTAGCTTGGCTTTTTTGGATCCCTGGACAAAGGTCAATGTCCAGAGAATGGAAATATTCAGGAAACTGAAAACATTATGGCTTATTTTTTGGCTTTGCACTTCAAACTAGTAAAGAGCTTGTTAGGGTTGTAATTGTCCTTTAGATGGTAATGGCCTGACAATATACTGTGTACCTGGAAATTTAATCTGTGGCCAACTTCTGTACGGTGTAATTTTGGACTAGTCTGACTTGTTTAAACCTGGGCAGATGTTTCCTGCCATCTGGTCACAGCAGGGAACCTGTGTGCTGGGAATCGGGGACGGGGCAGGGGATGCTCCTGCTCTGCCCAGCACACCTCCACAGCCCGAGGATGTCAGGTCGCCTCCGTCTCTTCCTGCCCTCTCCCCCAGCCTTTGGCCATCTTCAAGGGGAACAACTCATGCTGTCATTGCTTGTTGTGGCCCTGCCAACCTCAGCTGCACGTGTGGATGCTGCCAGCCAAAATGCAGCATGTCTAGCTCTGCTCCCATGTCCTCAGGACGGGCGCTGGGACCTGGTACCGAAACCCTCCCGTCCATGATGCAGGCGCTGATGTGATGCGCCGAGTCATTCCTACACGTGCAAAACACCTCGTGTGACATTTTCAAGTGTTGTCCTTGCTGTGCTCTTAATGGTACCAGTTTTCATGTGGCTTCAGAGCGAGTAGAGGGAAGGGGTCCTATAGAGCAGTTTTGGAAATCCTTCCTTCGAGGATTAGCTAGTTTTCAGAGGGTTAATGGCTTTTGTCCGGCAAGCCTTTTCTTAGAAAAATAAAACAAACATTAATCTCTGGATGCGGAGGCCTATGACACTTTAAATATTCAGTGCAGTCAGTAACACTTTATAGTAACAGCGTTGTGATTTCTGCGTTTGATCGTGAGTGATTTATGAAAATTTAGTAAACTGTGAAAGCACAGTTCCCTCTCAGCTGCAGACTGGAGTCTTCTCCCTGTGCAGACTTGAGTGCTTAAAAAAAGTCATGCAAAGTTGCTCCCATTCCTCTAGAGAATTATGTTTTCCACACACAATCCCCAGAAGAGCATGGGTTGAGATGAGGGAGACGCATGAAGTAATTCCTGCATTTAGTTTAAAAACAAAGCCCCCTTATCTTACTTGTACCCCTTTACTAGCTGTAGGCGAAACAGTGGTGTGACAAACCAGAGTGCCCGGGAGGGTCCCATTGCTTGTCTTTAGTTTTTCTGCCTCGGGGCAAATGACCTGGCAAATTTCCTCATACCTGAGCCCTCCTCATCAGCTGAGAGATGTAGCTGTCTCAGGGAGAGCTGAACATGGTTGTGCTGGAAAATGCTGTCACTTCGGATGGTGCAAGCAGTCTTTGAAATGAATCCTAAACTTGGAAGAACTTGTTTTGTGCTTTTTCAGCTGCTCACCATGCAGCAAAACTGATGTTACCTCTGTGTTTAAGAATACTAGTTGGGTAATTGAAGACTTAATGAAAAAGATATGGGTTGTCTTCTGGACTTGTCTTCTGATTATTTTATCTTGCCTGTCTTACTTCACTTTTTCCCCCTTTACAAGAATCAATGCCTCCTTCTTAGCTTACCCTCATCCTCCTTTCACACACGCATAGAACTGAGAATAAAACTTCCAAATTTACCCAGAAATTACAGTTTGAGTTTTCAAAAGTGTCTAATGTGGGAATGGCAATTTACAGACATCCAACTTAGATATGTTGGTTTGGAAAGTATACTAACCATCTGGTATATGAAATATCAGGGTTGATTTGGATATTTCAAGTTAGATACCTGCTATGTCCGTAATCATTGGTCTCAGAAATGTAGGCTTCTCAGTTCTCATAGAAATAAAGAAGTGGTGAAAAAGGAATGCATATTATACATTGCTTATATTTTTGTTAAGTGTGAATAGCTTTTACAGGAATTGATCTGTTAACAGATTCCAGGCAGTTCTTACAAATCTGTTACACTTTGCTGTAAAATTCACTGAAGTTTCATGCTCACTCTGCAGATTTCATATTCAGCTTTAGATTACACCATCATTTAGATTTTGCATTAGTTAAAGGATGATCAGTTAGAAATACATTGCTGCTTCTGTCTTCTTTTTTCAATATTTTGCTTAAACATGTGATTTTCTTTGTCTGAAAGTCCTGTCATCTAATATAGCCCCTGTTGAAAGTGAATGGAAAAATATGTCTTGGGAAGTCATCCTGACCCTGTAATTTTTAGGCTGAGACAACAGCACATGTGACAGAGGGTTATGGTTGTCTTACTGGCTGAACGTATGGGAGTATTCAAACACTAATATTTGCCTGCCAGTGGCTGCTGGTAGTGTTTCCTTCTCTTGCTGGCCATCATGCCAACCGGCTGCTGTGCATGGCAGCCTCTTGGCGTGCCATTTGTGAGCCCTACGTACTGGCTCCAGAGGTTCTGGTGTAGATTTCTTAGTCTGTAAATTGCTAAGTCTGTAATAAGTGCCGCTTATTATTAGTGCTTTGCATCAGTTCATGTATCTCAGAAGTTCAGATGTCACGTTTGGATCTTTCCCAGTCTGCACTGTTTTCCCCATGCCATATACTGTCCATGGCTGGTATAGGTCAAGACCACACATTTGTCGCTTCCATTTGTTAATGCTCAAGTACCTGCTCATATTGCTGGCATGCCATTTTTTGTGCCAGTCTTGACCTCGAGCAGTGCTGGGTCGCTGCCTTTTTGCCTGCATCGCTAGGTCTCCTGAGACTTCTGTATTACAAAGTGAAGGGTTTTGTAGAGGGTTATTCAAAGGTTCCAGTTAGGCTTCTAGTGTGAGTGGCTTTGCTAGGATTATGTTAATCTGTGTGAATATTCTCCTGTATCAGCCTCAGATCTCTTAGGTGAGCTCTATAAAAGTACTTTTTTGTGTAGCAGTCTATGGTAAAGCATTAAGTCAGCCATTTCATAATACTGATAATAGTATTAATCTCTAAAGATCAGACCTTCAAAACAGCTGGGTGCACTTTCTTCTTGTTGACTCTGCTGGGAACTGGGAATTCAGCACTCAACCGATGGGAATGAGTCCAGATGAAACTCCAGACGGCCTTTCATGCACCAGTTGAGCACTGCTTGGTTGACAGAGTTTTCTTTTACTTGATACCTAATAACGGGGTTGCCTCAGTTCTCATGAGAACAACTCTGTTTGGGTTGTCAGTGTATGAGAAAATTGAGGGTGTGTATGTAACTGGGAAGGCCCTATTACCGTGTCTGCATATCTGTACTTGTAAAACATGATCTATGGCAGCACAAAATTTAAAATTTGGTGGCATCCCAGGAAGTACTTAATTGCGTTTGTGCTTCATTACAAGGCTGTCTCCTTTTCTGGAATTTATTTTAGCTAATTAGTTGGAAATGTCAAAGTAGTATTTCAGATGACAGAAACATCATATATTATCATGCATGAAGCAATTAACTCTTTTGACAAATATTTATTGTGGTGTCGTCTTTAATTAAATCTTCAGTACTCCTAGACATAGAGCAGGTTCTTCCTAAAAGGAGGCTTTCCCAGCGCTGTCAATGAGCATTTGACTGATGGGACTTAATTGAACTTGGTACTTGGTGAAAGAGTTGGTGGCCTAAGCATGAACATATTGACATGACACAATTTCACAATACAGACGTCTGATATTTTGGCAAAATCCCAAAACAATCACCCACTCCCCCCACCTTTGTCTCAGCTAACGCAGATGCATTATGCTGGAGAAGATGCATCTCCAGTCACTCCTGTTCTTCCACTGAAACGGTTTGCAGGAGACAAAAATGCCATGTACTTGTGCTGCTAAGATAGATAATGCTGAAAAGCAGGGCTGTATATATATTTTAAAAAATCAATTTTTTTTTATTTAGTTCTTGGGGTTATTCATGTGGAAACATGTTACAAATGTGACTGTTTGGTTAGTTGCTCTTAAACAGATAGGTCTTGCAGATGATGTGCCACTGAGAAATAATTCCTGACAGTTATAACTGAACCAGATAAACAGTTCTGCCAGCTTCCAAATAACACTGTAAAACAAAAGGGTTCTGCTTATCGTTTTCCATTTCTTCATGCCTGTCAAACTATTTAACTGTGCATTACCCAACACAAAGGGTCTCTGTGTTATTGTGCTTGTCTGCTGTGGTCATGGTTTTTTCCTTCTCTGTTGCAGGACCTACTGCGGTACTCTTGTCCAGCTGTATCACTCCTCAGCCACTGCTATCTTCACCTTCGCCCTTGCAAAGATGCTCTTTGGAAGTGTCGCATGAGATTTCTCCCTGTCATGGCTATTCAGCAAGTGTATTAACCTGTACGTATGTTTTTATTTTTTTCAGGCAGAAACAGCATCAGAAAGTGGCCGGGATGGTCCCAATGTTCAGATCAGCTCAGGGCAGAACAACTCCGACCCTGCGGGAGCAGGTGGCTCAGCAGCCTCCCAGAGCCTGGTTGCTCCAGCCGGGGTCTCGGCAGGTACCTCAGCTGCGGCTTCGTTCTTCATAAGGTAGTTTTTCACCTTTCTGGTTTCTGTAACTACTCATGGGTCTTCAAACATTTGTGAAATGCTGTTGAGTCTCCTTGCCATGGGTAGGTGGTGTAGCATGTGGTTGCCGAGAGATGGAGTTGGTCACCTGGTCGTGACTGTGGCTTCCCACTGCCACTGGGGAGCACGGATGTGATGGTGATGCCCCATTTCTCTCTCTGGAGACGTGAGCAGGAACCTCTATTGACCAAAACCCAAGAAAATATGTGTTGGTCTTTGTCTAGTCCTTAATGGACATTTCCACCTGTAGCAAGTCTGTTATTCTGTAGGTTTACTTGGAACAAAAGCTGAAGTAACAAGGGTTTTTCACTCAGATCTAAAAAAAAAAATTAGACTTTTATTCAGTAGCATGGCCTGTATGTGCAAATAAAAGTTTTTCCATAGTTGGTAACAACAGTTAAACCAGTTTAAAACACTATTTTTTTTAGCATTAGCCTAGAACAATCTTTTTTTTTCCCATTCTTGGGTCTTATAACGAAAATGATATGTTAGTTTTGTTTGTGAAATGTTTGTTGTAATTAGCAATGTTGATTAAATGCAATAAGCTGTCAAGCAGATGGTATTTAAAACAACAAAATTCAGGGCTTTGTACTTGCATTCCAAACTCCTTTTTTAATTCAGAACTGAACATGTTTTGAGACAATATTGAAAAACGTATGTCTGTGAATGGCATTAAAGTCAGATTTGTGCACTGAGTGAGGATTCTTCTTATCATGTAATCATGATGGTAATTGTATTGTTTCCTTTTCCTTGATCTTTAAAATGTTTTGCACCATTAAAAAATGACATTTATAACTTACAATCTGACCTCAGAAGGAGCGCAACTTCCCAAGTTCTGTTTTTTAGAAGAACATAGTACAGTGAGTCTCAAGCATTATATGCCTACACATCACAGTCTCTCTGTACGCAAGAGGTTGGGAAACGACTGCCCCACGAGTGGCGTGTGTAAGTTAGTGTTTTGTCTCTGTGCTAAGTGCTGCAGGTTTAAAGTCAACACAGAGAAATGGTTGCCTACAAAGGATGATTTGTTTCATTTTAAGATAGGTGTCTGAAATCAGTGGGAGTGGAGAGGAAAGGTAAGAGGAAAAGCTCAGACATCTCTTTTCTTGTTTAGTTACCTAAATAAGGACAGATGAATCCTCTCTGAAGTACCTAGACTGGACAGCAGCACAGCTTTCATTACTGTATTTCATATTGTGGATACGAACAGTGTGATTTAGCTTAATCTACTTTGGATTTATTTCAGCGTGAATCTGTATGCTGTAAGCAAAAGTAAAGACTGTAACTTTCACTGGGGAATCCAGAAAATAAAATACCCTCCTTGGAATTGAAAGAAAGAAATCAGTGCCTAACAATCTGAAATAAGGCCCAAAATCTTTTCTCCCAGTGATGCTTCTGTCACTGGTCAGCAAAACTCAGTTCTGGTTTTATTGTAAAGCAACAGATCCTTATTAATGACTGTCGTTGGCTTGATTCAAAGATTCTTGAAGTCAGCAGCAAGACTGCAAATGACATCATTGTATGTTGGATCAGGCCCTAATTGCTTCTCATGAATCTGTCTTTGCCTTGAGTGAATCAGAGTTTATAGCTTTAGCAGCTATGTGCTAGCTAAAACGTTTTAAAACCCATTAGTACATTGCTTATTCCCTACCCATGTTTCCTCTGTTCAAAATTGATTCACTTCAATTTTTTAACCAAAGAACAGGGCTGGTTGAAGTTTTTTTGCACAAAGCACTTCTGTTTCTTTTTTTGTGGTGGTTGTTGGAGAGAAAGAGACTTCAGTGAGAAATAATTTTTTCCTTTAACAGTTATCAGTTATCTGAATTAGTTTTGTAGCATTTTCATAATCTTTCATCACACTGTTGATTAATGTATTTCAGCATTCATTTCTCAGTATTCCAGAGCCTGTCTAAGAATCTTGGATTCCCTAAAAGCAAGCATTTAAGAAACAAGTTCAGTTATGACTGTAATTAAAAACACAAATTGAAACACAGAAAATCTCACAAAGGCTGGGGAAGAGAGATCCATTATTGATCCCTGGCAGTCATAAATATGTTGAGCACGTCCTCAGGTGGGTACCATTGCATAGTCCCGGCCAGGCTGCTCCACCATCAGCATTAACCTCAGGATAGGCTGCCTCTCCCACTGTTCCTTCTTCTCTCTCGACTCCTCCTGCCATGGGGACCTTATGGATCAAAGTTTCCATGCTGAGTCTTCCTCCCGCCCTTGAGCCATGCAGTCCTCAGCAGGAGGGGAGAAGAAGAGGAGGAAATCTTCAAGGACGAGTGAGAGAGAGATGCTGGCAGAAACCGGAGTGGAAGAGGCTTATCCAGGGACCGCAGATATTGGGATATCAACAGTTTTGGCTGTTTTTGTTCAGTACTGATGGGATATCAGGCTTCTTTGCTCCAGCCTTTCCAGTCCTATCTCCTCTTTCCCTTTGCACCATCCAGCCTCAAGCATGTTGAGGAAGGTCATCCTTGCCTTGAATCCTATGCAGCAGCAGCCACTTCTCTGTCCTTTGTCTCTCTGTTCAGCTAATCCTCTCCCAGCAAGGATCTAGAGATGAAAGAGGAGTCATAGCACTAGTGTTACGCTGTAGTCCCTATTCATTGTATTTGCTGATTCTTTCCTTACTGTGTTTCTCTCCTCAGCCACTTAAATTCTGAACTTAATAGCAGGGCCCATGTGTTACTCGTGTTATGCAGAGCCTGGCACATTTTGTTCCTTGTTCTCTACTGGAATAAATGCAATTAATATATTGATAATCACACACACACACATTGATTTTTTTTCAAATCATTGCCCTCTCTTTGACCAAATATACTGAGTACTTCCATCTTTTTACAAGAGCCCTTTTGTAATAGGGGCTGTGGTTGGGACTTTAGCTTGGGAGAAGGGCTGTTTTGTCATAGGAATAAAGTAGTTAGGCAAAAATATTCATGTATGTTAACATTCAGTGTATTGGGGTGTAGGTTTAGTCACTCTGGAAGTCAAAGCCTTCATAGGGTGCTTGTGGAAACTGTGTCTGTGATTTCCATAGTAGCAACAACATTAGATACCAATTTTTTTTTTACATGAATAAAGGATTCCAGTCTTGTTCTTCATGAAACAGCATTAACTGTGTTTGTACAGGTCCCAGCACAATTAGCTTTTGGGCTGTGGCATGTTTTCCTGGCAGCAAATAAATGTCTTTTTCACATTAAAACTAGAGTCTCTATTCGGTGAAATAACACCCTTTGACTCTTGCTTGTGGGATGTCTTCTGCCTGGGCAGGGAGGAGGTCTGTGCAGGTTTTTTTGGTTGGTTAGTTTGGTTTTTACTCCAGTTTGTTCCTCAGTGAGAGTCATAGCTCTGTGTTTATAAGGTCACAAACTCAAAAGACTGAACAGAGTGTTCATGTCCTCACCTGGAAAATAATAACCAAAATGTTTATCTGGTGATAAGAGGTACCCGTGGTTAAAATGGGTATCTTTAAGATAGCCTTTACAGTGATTGCATTGGTTTTGTTAAGCATATATGCAGCCCAAATCTACATATTCATCCAAAGCTCCTTCTCATTTGAATGTCATATTTAATTTCTTCAAGCTTAATTATGTTCTGCTTTTCAAAAAAAAGAAAAAAAAAGGATTTTATTCATTACCTAGAAATGCAGAGTGTCTAGCATGGAAGTGCTAAGTATTCAAAATCAAAGCCAAATATTAGAGCCAGCAGACAGAAGCGTATTAAGAAATTAAATCACTTTTAAGCTTTTTTCCTCACTCTGATCTGTCATAGAAGGAGGAAAGCTTTGATTAACATCTGACTGTGTCACACAAGCAAATTGCCAGACATTACTCAGTGGTCACGTTACTGAAGGACCAGAGGATTTAGCAGAAAATGCAGCTTCTCAGTAGGTTACTGACAGAATAAGAAAGCCAGAGCAAAAAGCGCAGCTCATGGGCATGGATGGCTGTGAAGAGGCTCCCAGTTTACCCTTACGATGCAGGAGAAGTTTAATCTTGCATTCTTCAGATTTAGGAAGAATGCAGCTGGGCTTTGTCCCTTGGTGTGGCATGAGCCGTGCCTCACTTAGTGCTCCACACTTTCTACCTGTTTCCAGGGTTTTTTTTTGTATAAGGAACCTGAACAAACTTTATATTACTAAGTGAAAATATGCGAGATAGTTGTAGGACCCTTCTGTGGGCTATGCTTGCAACTAAGTAAATATTGGCATATTGTGGTACAAAGCTGTAATAAGCTGTTGGGTTTTTTGTCACCCAGACACCTGGGGAAGAGAGGAAATGGTGTTTCCAAAGAAGGGCAGCAAGGAGGAGAATGGGCATGCACTTGGGAAGAGGTTAATGGGCTATCTGCCAAAAAAGAAAATACCACTCCCTTGGGAGGAGAATCACACCCCCGAGAAACCGAAGCCATCACCATTAACGTGCCATTTCTGCCTGTTGGTGGCTTGTGACAGTGGTGGCAGCACTGCCTGTGCTGCTGTGTGGGGGTACAGTGTTTCGGTGAGAGCATGGGTGTCTGGCCTCAGTGCACAAGGGCGAAGGTTTGGAAGGAAGGTTTGAGCAGTGACAGGGCAGCTAGGAGGAATCAAAGCTGTTTAGAAGAAAATATGTATAAAAGCAAGCAACCCTGAGCAATGTTGAGCAGAAGACAAACTGTATTAAGTCACCCTTCTTAAATTTTAATCTTGTTTGATGTTGGGTTATTTTCACATCTTTTCAAACTGGTTTGGTCACAGGGCTGCACTTGCTGCCGTGGGACTGCTGCCTTTGAAGCAGGGAAATAGCTGTGTAGTTGTAGCTGCTTTCCCTTGCATCTGTCTGCTTTTGTTTGATGAATTAGTCTTCCAAACATAGCACTCACTATGCACTCACTAGTTTTCAGGTTTCTAAATTATTTGCAGTGTTGCTGGGCTTTGCTAGATTAAAACCATTTAAGTTAAATCTGAGAATCACAGTGGTGAATCACACCCATTATCTTTCCACTCTCGTCATATTCTGCCTGTTTGGGAAAGCTGTGTCAATTTAGACATGATATAAAACATTACACATGATATGCTTTTTACAAGCAGCTTTTCTTAACAAGATATAACATGCAATCTCTGAGTAATGTAACTGAACATTTTAAGAGTTAAAATAAGCATAGTCGTCTTTTTCTAGATTCAGGATATTCCATCATATTTTAATGCCTGTGAGTTGTGGATTAAAGAATTTAATTATTCACTAATGAGCAGTAATGGTACATATAAACTAAGGGTCACTATCCTATTACAGGCACCTGATGGTTCACTGATAAGCATTTGGTCATTAGATTGACCATAAAATATAGTCAATAATTGAGGTTACTCATAGAGCAGACACCTTATCAGCTTTAGGCATGGTGGGACAGCTTGTCAGTACTCTCTGTACTGATTGTGCTGTGACTGAGCATATGATTAGGGTATTGAAGCAGTCTGTATCTAATGAAACTGCAGGAAAGGCATAGCAATATTAGCACAACCACTAAATGACTAATGTGTTTTTGTTCCAAGCCCCAGACACTTCAATTAGTTCCAATAAACTCTGATCTAGTGTAGCGGTAGGCAGAGAATTCAGATATTTTGTGTACAAGCTTTCATTACACTAGTCAAAATTTGTAACATTTCGGGGACAGATGAAATCTGTGGCTTTGAATAAAAAGTGATGGAAATAATAAAGGCTGTCATTACCGTTCTTACTTCCTTTTTTTCAGTTTTATTTTTGCATTTTTTAGATTTAGAATACTTTCTGAGAGAACGCCTAGTGCCTGGTTTAAAAGATGAAGCTGACAGCAGCAAATTAGATGTCTACATATTCTGCTTTAGGGTCCATTCATGCAGTTCATGTAGGCTTGTGCATATAGATCTAAACTTAGAATGTGTTCCTTAGCATTTTGTACCATATAGAACATAAGTCAAATAGTCTAGTTCTGAAGGCTTTTGTAGAGATACTGATTTTACTGTGCTTCAAACTGTTGCTGAGAAAATAACCTCAGAACCTATTTTTTTCCATGAGGATGCCTTAACTTTCATAAATTATTTAATATGGTGAAGGATGCAAAATGCCTTTTGTCTTTCTGAACTGCTGTTCAGGCTTCTGAGATGCGACCTTGGAAAGTAACCATAGAAACATGTTAAAAGCGTCAACCGAAAATCAGTAGTTCGGT
Organism: Balaeniceps rex; assembly: GCA_013401315.1. NCBI lineage: Eukaryota > Metazoa > Chordata > Aves > Pelecaniformes > Balaenicipitidae > Balaeniceps > Balaeniceps rex. The sequence continues at coordinate 57,172 of VYZW01023071.1, forward strand.
TTGACAGTGATGCAAATTCTGTGAAAGAAGATTATGATGTATTAGGAACACTTGAGGCATATATTACTGCTAACCTGTTAAACCTGATTATTCCATGACTATCAGTACTTTCAGAATTTAATGCATGGGGAAAAAAGCACAAAAAAATGAAACATACATTTTGTTTTTAAGTTGCCATGTTTAAGATGTTTCTAGCTAAATCACTTCAGCCTGTCATTCTCTGTTCTGTTAAAAGTGAGAATTATATTTCTGCTAAGCTCATAATGTAGTTCACCAGTTCTCTGTATTTAATAGCTGTAAACTTTTGCCCTGTACCCTGCTGGGATGCACTGGTATCCTGGCTTTGTGCAGAGCTGGCACAATTTAAATCTCTTTGACAGATAAAGTGGATAACTGGGTTATGAGTAAGTAGTAGTTCACCAAAAGGTGAAGAAAATTTGTGACTCATTGGATCCTGAGTTAGACCTTTTTGTGCTGACCTGTGGTAGTTAAGCTAGTCGGTGAAGTTGAAGCAGAAGTGCTTGCTATAGTTATGGGTAACCGTAGTAAATTCCTGGTGAATGACAGGTCAAGGGAAGAAGTGGAGTCAGTTGTTAAAGCTTTCTCATTAAGTACAACCCATGCCCAAGAAATCCTATGTTGAGATGATGTGGGAAAATTAAATTTGAATTAATTATCTAGGAAAGCAGGGTACCAGCTCTTCCCAATTAAGACTGCCTTGCCGGCAGATATACCCAAAACCCCATTCACGGTTCGTCCCTACTTCGCAGTGTTGTAGCAGTATCACAGGAGCTGCAGGGCTCTTCAGGGACGTGATGGCTCGCTGGCATTGATGCAGCTCAACAGCCGCTCGGTGCATCAACCCTTCTTTGTTAAATGCCCCGCAATGCCCCACTTTCTCTTGTTACCATTTGATCACTGTTGCAAGCCAGTCAGGAAGGGTGGCTGAGCAATCTGCGGCTTGGGGGGGAGCTACAGGTGCGTGGATGAAGTGGAGCATCCAGCTGTTTCAGGGGAAGCCAGATACATAATTAGCCTTTTCCCCTTAATGAATCCCTCTTCTGAATCTGGTGGGCTGGAGCAGCCTGGTCCCTGCAGTGTCCTCCCCACTGCATGATGCTGGAGAAGGAGATGCCTTCCTGGCCCCCTTTTCCTCTCTACATGGAGCTGGGGAGAGCAAGAAAGCCCTCATGCAGATGTGCACATGGAGATGAACGGGTGTCACTGAAGGGCTTGCCTTGTCTTGCTGGTGCCATGCCGTGGCTGCTGGAATGTGGTTGCTAGCTGTCCCCAGAGAGTAAACATGACCGGCGCGTAGCACGGCACTATGCGGGGACAGGAGACAGGGCAGGGGGTGCAGCATTGTGCAGTATCTTGTATCATCTTAGGGCAGCTTAAGCTTTCCTAGTTGCTGTGGCAGCATAATACTGCCTATAATTAAGGACAAACAAAATGGTGTATGCTTTAGGTATATCGCATTTTGCATTAGCCCGTAAGGAAGATAAATTAGAAGATAAGCCTGAATTTAGTAGGCTTTGTTCTTGGAGACAGAAATGACTCTCAGGACAGCATGTTTAAGAGCAGAACATCATTACTGGTATCATTGCTAATACTGCATCATACACTTACACAGTGCTTTATCAGCAAACGGTAAGCCAGGCTTCCTGCTATGAAGAGCTCTTCAGTGATGACTATGAGACTGATGGGGCAAACAGAGATGAGACACAGCTGTAGTTCAGCAAAGGGAGGAGGTAAAGATATTGGAGTCGGTGAGAAGAGAGGGAAGGTAGAGTTTTGGACATCGGCACTGCTGAGTTAAAGCACTGCTGAAAGCATGAAAAATGTCCCGAAGGCCAATAGATCTGTGATCAGGATACGGCTATTTAATTGGGGGGGGAAGCACTGAATGATTAGCCATGGTGGAGAGCCAATGGTGAGGATCTGGGAGAGCCTAAGGGAATTGGCTGAGAAAGTGAGGGTGGTGGTGAGCAGATGAAGCAGCATTGGGCATCTAAGAGTCATTTGTCTTGGAAAACAAAGCTCCCCAGTGTAGAGGGTTAGGGATCATGGTACAAACCAAGGAGAGATTGTGCAAGGCATCAGTGTCAGGGAGATGTCTGAAAGGAGAATCCTTACCTGGATACCAGAGGCCACAGGGGTTGTGTGGGAGCAGGTTGGGCCACGCTGGAGGTGGCAAAATGAAGCAAGGAGGGAACCTCGTGCCAACCAGATTGGCAGGAAATAGGAAAAGGAGGAGATAGTGAAAGAGGGGAAAAAATGGATCTAGTGATGTGGGAACCTCATGGTGAGGTTGAGATTTTGGAGAGGATGTTCTAGGTCTTTACTCCAGTTTCATAGCAAAAGCAGAACTGGGGCACAACAAAACACTTGCAGTGTTTCCTGCTGACCAGATGCCTTAAAGATCTTTATCATGTGAGGCTTCATCTGGGGAGGACTGATTTTTGTCAGCCCTGAGTACCTTGATGGATAATACAGGAGATTCTGGAGCACCAGAGGCAGCCCCCCCCAGGAGACATGGCAACTTTTTGAGTGGCACTGGGTGGATCAGTGCAGACTGCTGTTGCAGCAGTTGGGTCTTGGATTAGCTCTGTATTCTGAGATGTTCATGATGCCCAGGAGGAAGAGCAAAGCAGAATAATTTAAAACAGATGTGCTCACAGACATGTTGGAGGGGAGAATCTGTGCCTTCAGAGCCACGCAAGTTTGAATTTATTTGTGGGGGTAAATGGTGGTCAGTGGAAGGGGTTTTATACTAGGGAAAAGTCTGAAGTATTCATGGATAATCTTGACTGGAGTCGTGCAGATATTTCTTCTTACTTTGTCCTCTCTCTGATCTTTGCTTTCCTGAACTTAGTATTTTCTCCCTTAATTCAAGGATTTGTCGTATGATCCTTTCTATACTTTCTATATTTTCTCGTTCATCCATAGCTGAACGCACCTGCTTACTCTGTATTCCTGAATACACGGAATCTCACTGTTGTCTAGCTACCAGAATTTCTTTTTCCCTTTGGCTTCTTCCTTTCTTTCTGCCCTTCCTAGCTTACCAAGAGGAGCACTTCTCTCACCTTCCCTCCACCCCAGCCCTCCCAGTCTGCCTGCTTTTTTGGTTCCTGGACTCCTGAACACCAGTGCTTGTTCTGACTCCATTATCTGGGGCTCCTCAGCTTGGCAGCAGCAGCAGCTGTGCTGGTGGTTTTGCTGCAGTGGGAACAGAGCATTCCATAGGTAAAATGATAACGGTGACTTTCCTGCAGGGATGTAATTTGACAGTTTGCACCTGTTTTGCATCTTTATTAGTGACTTTCAGACTCTTCCAGTAATGTGTGTAACTATTTTAATACTTTGTTAAGACAGACAGACTTAGCAGGCAAAAAAGTAAAATCAGACTGATAGTTAATTGAATATTTAGTTCTCGTGGCTGACTTGCAGTCACTCTAACACTCAGTTTGCTGTGTGCAGGGTGCGGTTTGCAGGGCAGATGGACTTTCAAGTGACACTGTCTGTATTCTGAGCTAGACCGCTTTGCTTGCTTTGCTTGCTTGTGCTAGTGGCAAAATGAGACATCCCACATTATCATTTATAACAGAAATGAAATGTCAAGCCAAAATAATGCACCAGCACTATAGCTGCACTGCTTGATCAACTGCAGGATTACTCTGAAGGTACTTTTAAATTCTCTGTGAAATAGCAGTGAATTTTGGCTTTCTAAAACTTCTGTCATCTTTCCTGCTGGAGGATGGAAGATGTTTCTTTTGGCAGAACATTTCAAAGAGCATAGCCAGTACCTCACTCAGCATTAGTGCTGCTTTGCTGGTCGTCACAGAGTGATGCTCTTGGGGTTGCTTTCTGCTTTGTTGGGCTTTTCGTGTCCTCAGTGATGGAGCCCACTTATTAAGAAGCACTGCCCTATGGAGTTTTTACTGTGAGGAAATGACTCAGTGGAAGTTAATCAGCATAAAATGAATCTAATCTAAATGTTATTAGTGAAGCTAGTTGGGAGTCCAGGGCAAGCTTCAGAATATTCTTTGGTAATGTCTCTCAAGCAGGTCTTCAGGAGTTGCTTATTTCTGCTGAAATTTGAAGTTAGCATCTTTGGGTCAGAAACAGTCAAATCTCTCCGTCTGCAGTGACGGAAGAACGTGCATCTCATATTTTCCTGCTAAATGCTATTTTAAATGGTGCTGCAATTTCAGCCTATTATACCTGTGAGAAGTATCGTTTCAGAACTGATGTCAGTTAAATAAGCCACAGGAACGCTGGGCTTTAAGAAGCTCATGTGTACCTCCTCTGTTTAAAAATCCTCATTGTGTGGGCATACGACTTCTGTACCTGGCTGATTTCCACTGCATCATTTAATGCTGTCAGTGACCATTTAACTCACTAACAGTAGGAATAAGTAAATGCCCCCCTGGGAAGTTATTTGCTTGGCAGTATAGGTGTCAAGCCTTTGACTAAGTATCTGAAATAAAACCTGGCTGAAGCAGGGATGGATGCTCTGTGGATTTTCTAGATGTGCACTACAATGTGGAACTGAGGGAGCTGGAGGTGATGAGAAAGGTATGTCTGTGGGGATGGTGTGTTGGGGCAAAGGAAGGTAACCTGAAAACATAACCCACCGCAGAGCTTTCATGGTAAAGGAAGCTTTACAGTCACTGATGCTAACTCGTATTCAGACTGCTGTATGCGACTGGGAATGTGAAAATACTAGATATCCCCCTCATTCTGTCCCCCTCTTTCCTGTATGATGTTTGCCTGAACCTTGTGCTTCAGATGAACCCCTTGTTAGCCATGTCCTGCATTTTCTCCCTCATCCTTTCCACTCACAAACGCCCCTGTTTCTTCCCTGGAGCAGCCTGAATGAGCAGAATGCTTTTGCTTTTCATACCAGATTGTTTTTGATGAATAGCATCGAGTGTAATATCCTTTGTAACAAAAATAATTTATTGCCTGGTAAGTCATTTTGATGCTGGCTTCTTTCTGTATACTGGGAGCTGATATTGCAGGGCAAAATTTTAAGTGATCTATTTAAATAATTACTTTAATAATTAATGGCTAGTTAGCACCATTGTTTGTTTCATTACTTTGTAGTTTTAAAAATGTCTTTATTGCTTTTTCTTGATAAAATACAAATGAGACTACAATTTTATTTTCCTCAACCTGACTGTTTCATGACTCTACGTCTCACTGGCAAATAAGTCCAACTTTTTTTGCCTAAGGAGCGTGCTTGGACTGATGTGGTTCTGCCTGCTTTAGCTCAGTTAATTCATGAAACAGAGCGAGGAAATATTGCTGGCATTCCGGTAGCTGTATTTTCAATACGTAGCTATCTATGCAGTGTGCAGCCTGGGAACTGACATATTTCTATATTAGGTGTTGACAGTCTCGCTTACATAAAGATTAACCTACACAGGTTTTCAGCTGTTTGTCATATGGTACAATTGTAAACAGCAAGTATGGAAGTACAGCAATATGTTCATCTGCTCTTGCTTTGCTTAGCATCATTAGTGAACAGAGCTGGAAATGGTATGTGGTGGGCTGCGGTGACTAGCTGTTATTCTGGTATATATATAAAAAAGTCAGTTCCTGAACCCTGGTCCTGGCTGCTGAAGCAATGTTCTTCGGCCAGAAAAGTGTCTTAAATCTGCAAGCTGAGGAGAATATGAAGCTGACATCACTCAAGACAATTTTGTAGCACTGACCTTAGAAACTGCTGGTTTGGGAGAGTAGAAAAAATGGTTGGAGTGTAACAGTCGGTGCTTGTGAAGATCTGCCCTTCGGTGTTTCTTAAACCTGGGGAAAAATTACAGAGAAGAGCTGTGAAAATTCCTTCTTGGATTCCTGTATGCAAATCGCCTGAATGCTTGAAAATGGACTTGGTTGGTTGCTTCTGTTTAAATAATAATGTGTGGCTGAGAGGAGGGATCAGCTCTTGGGTCTGTACAGCATGAGGAAGATCTTCTGATGCCAGGGGTAGCCTGCAGGTTTGCTTTAACTTGTCATATTCCAGAGGTCTATTTGAGTTTATCCCAAATGGCTTCGCCTGGTCTTTCTGTGTGGTGCCTGAATTCGTGTGTCTCGACTGTTGCTCACCGATGCATTAAGCCTGAACTCTATACTTTATGAAGATCTGAATAGAGTAGAGGGAGAGCAACAAGGATGGTCAGAAATCAAGGAAACTTGACCTGTGAGGAAAGGTTGGAAGGATCTGGACTTTTTCATTTGTAAAAGTGAAGACTGAGGTGTGGTAGTGGTCTTCATACAGATAACAGCTGCTGCAGCAGAAGGAAGTAAGGTCCTCTGCATGTCTGCTGGAGAGGTGGGGTAAAACAGGGAACACAAATTCCAGCAAGGCAGACTTATGAGAGATGCAAGGTGTGAATTTTCTAACAGTAAGAATAGTTAAAAACTGGAATTGGTTGCTTTGGGAGGCTGTGGACTTGCTTTCACTGGAGGTTTCTAAGAACAAGTTGGACAAATATGTATTGGAAATGTATTAGGTAAAGCTCATCCTACCACAGAGCATTGGGAAAATGTAGATAACCTCTTAAAATCACTTCTGGACCCATCTTCTCTGACCAGCTGTGAGAAGATGATGTTCCTAATATGTCAACAGAGCTGATTTTTATTTCTGCCTTGCTGATTTTAATAAGAGATAGTAAGAGAAAATTAAGAGGTCACTCAAAGTGAGAGGCTGAAATTCAAGCCTGAATTGCAAGATTATGCTATGTGTAAGAGGCAAGGCATGAACCTAATCTCATATTGGAGATACTTTCTCTCATAATGTTGTCTTGGTAATATCCCCACAATATTAGATGTGGTTTGACATTTTGGAATGTTTCAGAATAATGGTTTTCTATTGAAACTTTATTACCATCACCCATTATAAAAATGCTATTGTTTGAGGCTGTGCATTGTGATCCAGATGAACTAATTATTTATTGAGGAAGTTGAACCACTGAAATAAGGAACATTAATTGTTTGTTCTTCCTGGCAGTGCTTTTTGACAGCATTGCTGGGACAGCTAAGCAAACAAAGGCTTGATGCTGTACTTGTGTAATGGTACTAAAGTGAGGAAAGCCTTTATATCCTCCTGAAGCTATATATGCATCACAGGAACCTAGTAAGCTTGTTCTAAGGGGAAGAACAGACCATAACCTCAAAATTTAACATATACTTTTTAAGTGACTCCCTGGACAAAATTTATTGTAGGAATACAGATGGTGCTGGTCCTTTCCAAACCTTCATGACAGGTTTAGACATTCTCAGCTTTCTGTTTAAAAATGGCTCTTTCTGAACCAGATTTTATTTTCCAAAACAAATGCCATTAGTGGAAATGGATACCTTGTTTATTTTTAAGTTTGCTTGGGATTTTGGGTGGCAACTGCACTGTTTCATTGTGCTACCTTTCTAATTTTAGAACCACAAATCAAACAGTAATAGCAATAATAAAAGTAATAATGCCAACCAAGTTTATCCTGTGAGTTGCGGAAGGCTCGGGACAGAGTGCTGGAGGGTGTATTGTAGGACATCCGTCTATTTGTTGTCTGTATTGACGAGTAATTAAGGAAACAATAACTGGAACTGCAGATACAATGACAGACTGTGACTTTCCCACTGCTTCCTTTGGAGCTGGTTTGTGGTGGGAAAGGCTTGCGCTATTGGTTATGTGGTGGAGGAGAGATGCCTTGTTGGGCTGGGAACTGGGAAAGTCTGGAAGAGTCTTGCTGTGGAGTATACTGATTCCCAGCATAAACCTGTGTCCAGAATTTTGCAAGCTTTGCAGAGCGTTCAGAATCAGGAGAAAAATTGCTCCCGTGATGGCTATCAAGGTCAAACCAAAACTCTTGAGTAAGTGTACTCTTGAGTAAACTCCAAAGTTCAGGATACTTAAGGCTTGGACTGTACAATTCTTTGGCCTTGACCCTCTCCATGAAGCCCTTAAGCATTCTCACAATATGACTATTGACAGTGATCTCTGAAAGATAAGACTGGCTAATAACACTAAAACTGTTAATATGTAATGAATCATGCTGAAATGAATGTGTAGAAGTTTTCTTTTATTATTGTCAGTGGAGCTTAATAATGGGAAGCAGGACTTCCAGTTCTATTTCTGACTTGTGGTGGTTTGTCCATAAACCCACCATGTCAATTAAATCCCCTGTATCTCTCTCAGTTGACCCATTTCTAGTATGTGTCCCAGAGTTGCACATCGCTTTTCCTTCTGAAGCTCAATAAATTCCACAAAGTGTTAAGCAAAAATTTTATAATTTTGCATAGTTATAAAAGTTTCAAATCAAGTTTTCTTTTTCATGGAGAAATTATGCCCAGAAGGAACACTGTTCTTTAGGGATTTAAATTGTGCTGTTTACTTTCACAGCTATAATGTGCAGAACGTGTACAGTGAAAGTAAGCTAGAAGCAGCTTGCTGTACTTCAGAATATTTGAAATGTCAAGTTAAGCACATAGAATTTAAAATAAAAAAACGTATGGTTCTTTTAATG
>VYZW01023071.1:66922-128215 GCA_013401315.1 Balaeniceps rex
GGGGGAAAAAAAACCCCAGACCAAAACCAAACCCAACAAGCTGTTTGATACTGCTGGTACAAGATGTCTGTGATGTTCCTACTCCAGAAACAACCTCATTTTAATGTCGGGCAAAGTAATTCTTGCATTCAAACACAAAGAGGTTGTAATTAAGCTTTGTGTACTGCTACCTGAGAAGAGATGCTTTTTAAATGTGAACCACACACATCATTATTAGTGCAGTTGGCCTGTTGCCCATCAAAGCACTGATTATTTTCTGCAACAGCTACTCCAGTTCCTCTGCTTTTTCAGTTTCCTGTTATCTCGCACNAGAATATTTGAAATGTCAAGTTAAGCACATAGAATTTAAAATAAAAAAACGTATGGTTCTTTTAATGAGCAGGCTTTGTAGCTACTGTTGTTGCACAGTCTTATTCCCTAGATGCTGAGCATTATGTAATTGATCTGGCCATGCTTTTCCTCCCTGGTCTCACCCATGCATGGCAGAAAAGCTAGTAATCTGTAAATTGTGTGGGGGAAAGAGCAGGTTAGAGACTGTCCCTTGTCATTTGATATTTGAGTGCTCCTGCATGTGCCATATATTAGTTTTATTTTCTACCGTGACACCGAGCTATGAGAAAGGAACTCTCCAGAGCATCTTAAAAGACGTCTTCTATTAAAGATGGAAAGAGTTAAGCAAAACACAGACAGTAGATCTCACAGCCAGAGGTAAAAATAATATACATGGGTGTCTCTCATGCTTTAATTGGAAGAGAGGCATAAGAGTGTGGAGTTTAGTTTCCCTTGCAAGAATGTTTTGTAGAAGAGTGCTTGGTGGAGGTTGAATGGGAAAAGCAAAGGTAGGTGGAAAGCATACATCTGTGTCAAAGGTGTGACAAAATGCTTGGAAAATGCCCAGAAAAACAAATCACTGTAACACTTAAGTTTTGAATTGCATTCCCTAGAGGTCATAATTTTCCCTGTGAGGAAACAAGCTGATATTGGAGAAGGTCAGACAGCCACTGTGGTGCTGAAGATGGATGTGAGGGCCTCCTGTGCAAGATTAAATTTGAGAAAAAGCAGCAAATCAGGAAGTAGGCATGGCACCTAATTAGGCTCCTGCAGAAAGTGATCTGGTATGAGCCCAACTTCTGTCTTTCTGGTGCTAGGCAAAAAGGGCCCAGTTTATGAGAGCTTTGCTTTCCTTGTCTTCATGGGACAAATTCCACCTGGGAAAAGGAATACTAGAGAAAAAAACGTACTGGAAACTTACGTGTAAATTCACTAATGGGTTGTTAGATAAGGACTGCAGAAAATCCAGCACTCTGGAGTGTCTCAGAAGTGGCTCCCTGTAAATACACACTCTCATGAATTTTACTGAAGTAAGGAGTTGTGTGAAGTTGGATTTTGTCTAATTCAGCTGGGCCCATGTCCAAACCAGCCTGGCCTATATTTTGGCCTAAGGAGTACTTGGCCGGGATGCCACCAAGTATATTGCTGGTGCTGCNNNNATCCTTAACTTTTCCCTTTTAGAAAAAAAACCCCAGACCAAAACCAAACCCAACAAGCTGTTTGATACTGCTGGTACAAGATGTCTGTGATGTTCCTACTCCAGAAACAACCTCATTTTAATGTCGGGCAAAGTAATTCTTGCATTCAAACACAAAGAGGTTGTAATTAAGCTTTGTGTACTGCTACCTGAGAAGAGATGCTTTTTAAATGTGAACCACACACATCATTATTAGTGCAGTTGGCCTGTTGCCCATCAAAGCACTGATTATTTTCTGCAACAGCTACTCCAGTTCCTCTGCTTTTTCAGTTTCCTGTTATCTCGCACGGACATCAGCAGTCCCTTTGCCAAATTTCTTAGTAAAATTGTGGCACTTCAGACTCATAGGAAGAGGATTTATCAGCACTATAGCAGTTAATTGCTTTAGCTAGCATATGGCACTGTCCTTTGAACAGTGGAGATGCAGAAAGTGTGTGAATACTGTTGGAAGTGAATCACTTTGAAAGTTGTTCTGTGTTGGTGGGGAAGTTAAGACAACTAGTAACGGATTTGGTATCTTAGATCTGCTTTTTGAAATGGTCCAAAACTGTGTTATTGAGCTATTTTGAGAGATGCTATACTTTAAAAAGGCTGAATTATCTGTTTATTTGTTTATATACTTTGCTTAGCTTGGCCTTTTTGGGTGCATTTACTCATTGCATGTTTGTGCTTAGTTAGGTGCTTGAATACACAATTCCTGAGTAAATTTGTCCTTTGTATCTCATTCTCTTTCACATATGTTTCCCAGAGGAGCTCCTTCAGCCAGATCTATTGAAGGAATAATTATTTCATCAGGATTTAATGTATATCTTGATTGCACTTTGAAGACATTCTCTTGAGAAGTCTTTATCATTTCAGCAAGGGATCATAGCATGTAAACAAGGAAATAAACATTATCTTTCTTATTAATCAACAAGATGATTAAATAATAACCACAGTTGTTAATTGGTGCTTGGAGATAGAGGGTAATGACTGTCTTGAGTTCCACAATGAGAATACCAACAGGTAGAGACTCTTTTCTGCTCAATAAAGCTGCATTTAATTTAGGAGGCATTACAGTTTAATGTGCAGCTGCAACCATAGTGAAGTTTTGCAACTGTTTGCCTGGTGTCCTATTTCAGGCATATGTTTTCATACTGAATGAGGTATTACCGAGGGGATTTGAGATTTAGGCAGTTAAGTCAGTTCTCATTGCCACCAAAAACCTGAGGTTCTGTATAAACCCATGCTTGCAATGTTTTGCTTTGCTGTGGGACACAGTTCCTGCTGGTTTCAGGATGTGTCAGGAGTCAAAAGCTGCTTCTTTCTTCAGAGGCGAGAGTCCAACTTGTCCCTCACAAGATGGTGGCTTCTGGCTCCCTCTGAGTTTGGAACTACAGCCTCATTTTTTCATCACACAAGCCTTTGTCTTCTTCTAAATACTGCAGTGTTTGTAGAGAGAGAAGGAAGCACGTAGGGGGTCTGCATCTCTAGAAGCTGATGAAGGAAAAAGGTCCAGGAGTTTAACACACGCATTTGGGGATGTAGAGCACAGGACTGGGAATTTTAGAGATCTGTGTTGAGAGTCCTGCCCCTCATACTGACTAGTTGTCTAATCTTGACCCAAGTGAGCAATTTTGCTCTCAGACACAACTAGTTCTTTATACTGTAACTCATTCAAAGTAAGTAGTGCTGCTGGAAGAAACTGTGCAGCCCTCCTGCTCTCAGTGTTAATTTTTGCTTCTAACCTACCGTAGATATAACCAAGGAAGAGTTTCCTTCTCTGATCAGCTTACTGAGCTGACTCAGCCTGAGGCTGCCTGATCACTGAATTTGTGACAAGGTTAGGGGTCTAGATTTACCGTGAATTAGGTATGACAGAAAATTTCTCCATATGTCTGTTGCTTATAATACTTCACAGATGCTAATGCCAGCTCATTCTCACTGAAAAGTACTTGGAGATCCTGGGCTGAAAGGCACGATGAAAATATAAAGTAGCCATTGTATAAAGGGACTTTTTGTTGTCACATATTTGTAAACTAATTTGCCCAAAGTCACAGGCCTTTATATTGCAAGCATGGACCAGAATAGTGCTTTGCCCCCAGAAGACCTGTCGGCATTGGTAGCATGGTCTCAGGTCACCCACAGATGCTGGCAGTGTGACACTTCGCATTTTTGCTGGCTTGACAGTCATTCAAAGTAATGTTAAAAGATAGCATACTGGATGCTTTTACGATGTGTATCTGGGGGTGGGCTATCTACTGACAGGTCAGATCGTGCATGTCTTATTCAGGTGGCAAAGCTCTCCTTGGCTTCGACAGAGCTGAGATTTCACCCTCACTGCCACCGCCAGTTGCCCATCATGTGCTCACTAACACATATATTTGTTCTACTTAACTCTGCAAGGTGATTTTTCCCACGTGCGTTTTGATGTGGAGTTGAGTTTCTGGTTTTGTTTCTTGCTATACTGTTGGTGTTGCTGAAGGGGAATAGCAGAAAAACTGATTATGTTCCTATTCTTATTCACAAGGAAGAATGTTACAATTTTAACTGTATGTTTTAATTTTTCCTTCTTCATCTTTTATGTTTTGAAATTCTGCATTTCAAAAGCAGGATCATTATAATTCAGAACATTAAAGCATGTCTCTTTAATAGCTTTCCCTTTTAATGTGAAAGAATGGAATTGAGGAGGAAAAACCAATCTGTCTTGAAGGAAATTCTCTGTTATCTAAGGATTTTCAGTGCAGCCAACAAGAGAGGATCTTGAGCTCAGCTGACTTGGAGTGTTATTCTCTGCCTTGAGTAACTTGTAGAGTACAAAGAACCACTTTCATAATGTTATCACCAGCAAAGTCCATCTGGTCCTGCCAGTGACAAGGGGATTATTTCAGCTTTTTATTATGTCAGTGAGATTTTAGCATTTTAGGATTCAGCTGTCAAGCTGTTGGGGGAAAGAGGGGGAAAGTTAGATTATAATTAGAACTCTGTTGGGGGAGAAATTAACTGAATATTTTGCCTGTAATTTTTCTACGCATATTTCCTTCTATTAGTCTCCTGATGGTTTGTCCTTATGAAATCAGATTAGAACGCAATGACTTGATTTGTTAAGCAGGCAGTGATGACAATGAGCATCTGTTTGTCTGGTCCAGATTCCCATTAACACCTAGTAACATTGTCCTTTCTTGCTATTACTTTTATACAGAGCAGCACAGAAGCTTAACCTGTCTTCGAAGAGAAAGAAATACCATCCGCCCCTGCCACACACACACGACTTCTCTATTTATGCTACTAACTTTAGTGGCATCCTGCAGCTCTGTCCTCCCCCAGCACCACCATGCCTTCTGAGAGCTGTGTCCAAAATCAAGGACAACCCTGGCATTGGAAAGGTAACTTTGGATTTCAATTTTTTAAAATAGTTTTCTAGATGAATTTTAACAGGGCTGGAAGCTTTCAGCCTAGAACAGGGTTGGATAGGCGCCAGGGAAGGGTCTTGGGATAGAGAGAGAGCCACAACTGTTTGAATGTGCCTGAGAGCTGTTATCAGCTGTTGACTTCGGAAAGAGTTGGCAGCCTCAGAGCAGATTCAGTGCTGGAGTGTTGGCTTCCTTGAAGCCAGTTAACATCACTGACAGCAACATTGGCAAAGATTGTTTGGTCCTTCCTGCTATTAAAGTAAGAGACAAAATTTCCTTTGACATCAGTGGTCCAAACCCAATACAGGCTTCACCTTTGGCAGAAGTAGTCTCTGCGTTGCCAGCAAAGCTCAGCCACTGGTGCTGGTGCTGTCTGTCTGCTTGAGGTTAAGGAGGTACGTTGAGGGGGCTTTGTTACCCTCTGCTTCACATGTCATTGTAAATCAGGAGTAAGGAAATGAAGTAGCAGGAGAGAAATAGATGTCTCTCCAACTTAGGAAATACAGCACCTTTCAAATTGTAAAATTTGTGCTAATTTTATTTAAAATTAATTAAAATACAACCCAATTATTTAGAGCTTTATTCGTATTTATAACTGCTTAATCACCCACACAGCAGAGTCTGAATACTTATTTACATAGGTTACAAGAGATTAGCGTTTGAAGATAGAATTGAAGTATGTAATGTGCACAGGAGAGCTAAAATATGCACCTTGAGTAACCATACAAATCAGCATTAACATAAAAAGATTGTCAGCCTAAATACCTATAGCTGACACTGTTGCTCTGCATTTCTTAAATCAGTGAGTTTGTGCTAAATGGAAAACAAAGGAGTAATTTGGGCTATTTTAAGTGGGTGGAAACTCACAGATGAAAATGTGGTTTCTTCTGTTTTTCCAGTGTGTTAGAAAAGAGGTTGTAGTATTAAATGGTGTGTTGTGGTTTAACCCGGCAGGCAGCTAAACACCACACGGCCGTTCACTCACTGCCCCCCCTCCCCAGTGGGATGAGGGAGAGAATCGGATTAAAAAAAGGAAAAAAAAAAGTAAAATTCATGAGTTGAGATAAAGACAATTTAATAGGACAGAAAAGGAAGGGAAAATAATAATAATAATAGTATATACAAAGTAACTGATGCACAATGCAATTGCTCAGCACCCGCCGACCGATGCCCGCCAGTTCCCGAGCAGCGGTTCCCCCCGGCCAACTCCCCCCAGTTTATATACTGAGCATGACGTCATATGGTATGGAATAGCCCTTTGGCCAGTTTGGGTCAGCTGTCCTGGCTGTGCCCCCTCCCAGCTTCTTGTGCACCTCCTCGCTGGCAGGGCATGAGAAGCTGAAAAGTCCTTGACTAGTGTAAGCACTACTTAGCAACAACTGAAACATCAGTGTGTTATCAGCATTATTCTCACACTAAATCTAAAACACAGCACTATGCCAGCTACTAGGAAAAAAAAAATTAACTCTGTCCCAGCTGAAACCAGGAGATGGTGGAATACAGCAAACCTGGCACAGTAATTTAGAGATTCCCAGGTGGAGGAGGGTTTGCTAAGGAACACCCTTTCTATGTGTGTGTTTTAGCAGAGCCCATTTGTTGTGCCTGCTGCTTCTCCGTGAGGCTTAGCACTTGGCCGCAGCACCAGGAATAACGGAGTGTGGCATTTCTGAGGCTCTTTGCCTTAGGAAGACCTTTAAAGCATGCTTGTATCTCCTTGTGCCTGCAGCTCAATAAAAGTGTCTTTGCACCTCACCGCACTTGTGTGCCTGCAGCTATGTGCAGCCAAGAGAGTTCAGCCTTTTTCCTATGCTTTGAGGGTGGCTGGTGGAGCTTACTGGCATGACTTGTGCCTCGTGGAAAGCTCTGGTTTATCTGGTGTCTTCAAACAGATCAACAAAGTCTAATAAAGATCAAGTGCTTGATCCCAGATGGCAGGAGATTATATGCCTTAGGTCATGTGGTCTACCTACTTTCTTCATTAGTGAGCACAGCAGAGGGCTTTCAAAGGGAAGAGCTCTATCAGAATGCCAAGGTGCGTGGCAGGACCTTGCGTAGCTATGCTGCTCAGCTGTGTGAGCTTCCCCTCCAACATGGGATATATATGTATCCCATGCTGGCAACATGGGTGTTATTTCTCTTCTGCCTGGCACACTACACCAAGAATTTCCAGACTTTACGGGTCACCGAGCTGCTGTTCACCCTCAAATGTCTCTGTTGTTTAGCTCCCAGCTGAAAACATTATTGAAGATACTGTTTGTTCCAGCTGTGTCTTTCTCACCATGTACTTGTTGACCACAATTTGGAAGAATCCTGTGCTGTGCTGGAGAGGATAAGAGCTCTCTGCTAATTGAATCAGCCCTTTAGTCTTGAGTTGAGATCTAGACCATCCAAATGGTGATGGGGTGTGCTAGTTACTAGTTTTAATGATCCTCTTCTCTGATCCACAGTTTAAAATATGAATACCTATTAAACGTCTCTCTTAATCCATTCCTCTTTTGCAACTTTATAAAGTACAGTGTTTGCCCATAGGAAAAAACCTCCAGCAATATAGCTTCTTGTAAAAATTATGAGTGAGCACAAATGAAATCTCACATCTCCCAATTCTTAGAACTTGTGGTCAAAGGAAAAGTGTCAGTCCTATGTAGGTGTTCTTTTAGTACTAAACACTGATAGTTTCACCTTCTCTGAGCTTTTGGTAGCATTTAGCCCACTGTGCAGTAACACTCTCCATTGTAATTTTGTCTTCACCAGCTTCTGCTGATCAAGATTTAGTCAGCCAGTATCTTGTTATGAGGATGACGGGAATAAAATAATTATCTTTCTTCCTCACTGCTTTAAGTATCATAGCAATTGAGAGAAGAATCAGCAAATGTTGGCAGATGTTCTGTGGTCCTCTGTTAACTTCAGTCCCTCTTCCTCTAACAGCTTTTTACTTTACACTCCTCCTGGTTATCTTTTTCTGTGGCTTTTTCTTGCAGCCTGTCCAATAATAAGTACAAGATACGCACAGGGGACAGAATCGGTGATGGATTCTGGAGTCACTTTTTCCTACCGCAGCATCTGTGGCTGTGGCTGGTGCTCTTCTTGTTTGTGTGATCGTTCCCAGGTCAGCGGTGTCCCTTGCCCTTTTATTACTGTGTGGTTACAGTGGGGTAAGCAGCTGGTGGGGCAGCCTTTTCCTTCCTCACCTCCCGGCTTGCTGCTGTTTTGTCTTTCATGGTTAGTTATGATGTGGAGGACTGGTTCCTTGCTGGTGTCTGCTATATAGGTAAGAATGTAGCAGTGCTGATGGGCTGCCTAATTCTCACCTAATTTCACTTTACTAAGCTGAGAATGACCCACTGAGGATCAGTCCTTATTCTCCTCAAAGGGGTGATTTCTCTGAGCACAGATAGCTTGACAAGTTTTAATTCCCTTCTTGTCAAATGGTTTCTTTCAGAGCAGCACAGGATTCCATGGAGAAACGTGCCTTTTCTTACTGTGAATAAAATTTGAGGAGAAGAGTATAAGTTATGTGAGAATGAAAAATAGAGTAACAAACTGGAAACCCATGAAGTGTCAAGATACTTCAATGGGAGCAATGTGGCTCCCTTTATGAAAAGCCGAAGAGGTGAATGATATGTCAACTGTGTGGAAATACCATTTATATTAGGAGGGAACTAGTGAGTAAGGCCTGAATACTACAACAACTAATTATTGTCTGTAATGACACACTCTAGGTAGTCCCATTTCTTTTGTAAACCTGCTGAAAGCTTAAAGCAAAGTACACGTTGAAACACTTACAATGACCAATATGATTGGCTTTCTTTATTTCCCCTGCAATGGTAATTCTTAACATTTTTTCCCTCCACTGATGCTCAGGGTTGTCTTTTAGCTGGTATTCAATACATTATAAGAGACATAGGAACAGAATGTGGAAAATGTGATGTCACTTTGGGGCCAAAAGGGAAAAAAGTGCTCCAGAGGGAATCTGGAAGTATAGTGTCATAAGGCTGACTTTCACACCAGGCAAACAGACAAAGTGGTTGAAACAATAATAAAGGTAGAAATTAGCAGGCAGGGATTAATGTGATATAGCAGGGATCAGTTGATGGAGCTTTTACAGGTGGAACACATATTGTTAGCGTTCTGTGGAAGAGTCAGCGAGCATTTGAATAGGGTTGGTCTGGTTGATCGAGTGTATTTGGATTTTGAAAAAGCTTTTGACAAGTGCCCTGACCTAGGTTTCTTAAAAAAACCCCTAAGCTGTCATGTATTCTCTAGTGGTTTAATAACTGGTAGGAAACAAGAGGGCAGATTTCACACTGGAGCAAAGGTAGCAGTGGTGTCATATGGAGGTCCATGCTGTTCAGTGTCTTCCTAAATGATTTAGATGAGGTGGTGAAGCTACGTATTCAGAGCAGCCAAAGCTAAAACTGACTGTGAAGACTTGCCAAAAGATCTCATGACATTGAAGTTACTGAGTGGATAAAGAGGCAGATGAACGTTAGTATTGATTAACACAAGATAGTGCACATAAGAAAAGGAGCTCTAACTATGCATGCACTAACGATAAGCTGTAAGGAAGTAAGGCATGAGCATAACCCATTTTACCAGCCATCATGGAAGCTACAGCATTAGGTTTGTTATCATGAGTCTGAGCTTCTAAAGAAATGCTTTATTGATGGTTCAGGAAGCAAGAAGATTAAGCATCTTTAGTTTTAGGGGGTCACTAACAGTATGTGATATAAATACATGTTCCTCTTCAGGCTCATGATGCTTAAGTCACTCACTGATGTTTTTTTCTTTACTGGCCTTCTTCCTTGAGGTAATATCTTTAAAGAAGTTCAATAGAGGATGGTAACAACTGAAGAAATGTAAAGATTTCCGCTCCTCCCCCAAGTATATCTCTCTAAATTACCTTCTCAGAGGGGAGCTGTTGCTGTGGCTGAGTGAGGGAAGAGCTGGATCCTAAGACTCCATCATGCAGAAGCAGCAGCTGTGTGTGTTTTGCTGCTGGTACAGAGTTGGACCCCAATAAGCCTAAACCTTTGGAAAAAAGACCTCACCAAACAAATTGACATCTGTACCTGGAATTTTAACTTTTTTATTTGATTTGTACTTTCAAAGCTGCCCTACCATGACTATTGGCTTTTCCTGCCAAAGAAACTCCCTTCGGCCAAAGCACCGATTCAGTGGAGAGCTTCCCTGTGCGTTAAGTCCTTTTCATTGTTTTTGAAGTTAAACACATGAGTAAGAATTATTCTGAACTTGGGTAACGGACAGTTGAATCTAAGGAACTGATTTAATTGAGCATAGGCAGCATCAGGACTATCTTGGGTGTTTTTGTGGTGACCAGAGATGGAATTATTCAGACTGGCTGACAGGTCCTGTCACTGGTTGTGGGACCTTGTCTTGAACTTGTGAGTTTGATGGACATTTGGGGAAGGGAAGAGGGTTGAATTCCTGCTTTTTGTAAGCTGTATGACTATAGCAAAGGCAGTAACTGTGCATTGTCAGAACTGCTGGAGGAGGCAGGAATGTGAAAAGATCGTGATGTCCAGTTCTTGCACTTGAATTTAGTTACTGATTATTTGAGCCCAAGGTCTAAATTTGTTCTTAGTCTTACATCATCATCTCCATGCATATCATACACTTCTGCTGTGGTGAAATTGCTATATGGCTTTTTATGGTTGAATACATTTGTTCTTAGAGACTTGCTACAGCAGAGAGCCTACATTTATCTTTTGCAATTTTTATTTATAATTTCTCATTGTTTTAAGTACTGTCTTGGAAGGTGGGAAATAAATGTCTTATTAATGTCTTTTACATTTCACAGATACAAATTTTTCCCCTAATAATGTCAGCAGGAGTGTGTGGACTTGTCATGTGATACAAATCTTTAATTAAGCCTTTTGCTTAATTTTCTTTACTGAGAGTGCAAAATGTTTTACACAGATGCTTGAAGGGTTTGTCCATGCTCAAGAACACCAAGCAGGGAAAAGTTTAAAAAAAAAAAAGAACTGCAGGTCTATCTGGGACCAGTTTTTCATATAATCAATAATCAAACTCTCATGCACAAAGGAAAATCCTACTACCAATGCAAACTGGATACAGAAAGGAATTTTACTCGCTACTGATAAACGTTATGTAGCAAATTTCATACCTTTCTCTTGAATGTGCCAAAAACATCAGAGTCCAAATCATTTAGCTGAATCCTACTTAAAAGGCAATGATCCAGTACAGTATGATTCTTGTAACTGAATCATTTTTGTGGTCTCTCTGGGTGTTATTAAATTTAATGTCAGAATAGTAGGAAAGACGTCTGAAAGCCATTTAATATTGTCACTGGAAAGAAGTTAGATTATGCTCAATTTCTGACATTAATGTGCTACTTAAGATAATTTATCATATTGTGGTATTAAAAAAGACATCCTTTTTGCAGTGGCTGCTGTGTAGCATTCTAATTTGCTATTTTTCTTTAGCATGGTAGGAAGCCTTTTTCATGCAAAATGTTTTTTCTGGGATTCTATTCAGCTCATTCTTTATAATACTGCATCACTTACAACAGCAACTTTAAGTGCTTGTCTCTTCCAAGGATCCTGTCAATTTTTTATGTTAGGATGACAGAATCCTCCTATGTGAGACAATTGAAGTGGAGCATTTAAAGAGAACCTGAATTGTCAGACGTTTCTTGGACAGGTATATACATACTGGTCTCCATTTATGTGTTTTAGACATTTACTTTCATTTATGCTTTACCAAGCTGTAGCTAAGGTACTGCTAATATGATTTACTGATCATGCAGGGTTTTCTTAAGTGTGCTGTATGGCCCATTCACTGGTTCTTACGATGGTTTGATGACGGATAACAAATAGGTACTTAATTTTGTCATCTTTATTGCTGCTTGTTTCCTAATGACTGGAGTGTTATTTCTGATATAAATCATGTATCATACTAAGTACTCTTCTATCCATGTATGTAGTCCCATATCATCCAAGGTACATACCTGCCTGCTGAAATGCCTTGAACTGCTCAAACAAAAATGGAAAAATTAGATAAAAATACACAATTTCTTCTACTTTGTTTTCACCTTTAAAAATGAAATAGTTTTCTTCATGTCTCCTGGGAGTAGCGAATCAATTCTTCTTTAATAGAGTACAATACAGAAGTGATTTTTTTTTTTTTTTTTTTTTTTTTTTTTTTTTAGGTTCTCCCAGGGGAGCTAGAATGGTCTATGCTAGCATGGCAATTTTGCATATAAATTTGCCATCCATTGGTAGTGGCAGTATATGAAAGGCTTGTAAGAACTACTCACAGTAAACCAATTTAGCAAGGGTTATATATCTGTCAGTTACAATTAAATCCATGAAAAACATTGGCTCTGATCTAGGACTTTTGTAATTTGATTTACACCGTAGTTGAAAAATAAGTGATTTTATTGGAAAATGGTCTTTATTCAACTGAATGTGAATTCTTTGTAATTTCTTGCTGAGAAATCTTAATTCAGAATGGTGGATGTCTAAACATAGTTATTTAATTAACCTGCTGTTATATGCCATTTTGTGAACATCGGACAAAATTAACTTCCTGGCTGCATGATGCCTGTCAAGGATGTGTGTTTCCAGGGAATATTTAGTGTTCATTCAAATTTGATAAAATGACATTTATTGCTAAAGACCAAATTGCTTGTTCATTTAGGGATTATGATACTGCTGTAATGCAGAATATGACCAGCATTTTTAGAATGGATTCCAGTACAGTGCCAGCACTTTCCCAAAATACAGATAAAGTCAGAATTTATTTTAGTAAAAAAGGCTTGAGTGCATGTATTTTAAAATTTTACATGCTTTTTAGTTCATTCCTTCTATTTTTTCCTTCTCATTCTGTCTAATTTGAAACTTGACAACTATATAAGCATCAAATGCTAACAAAGAAAGCATCACTATAAACACATGAACACTGCACATCCATTGATTTCATAGGAGGTACCATATGTTATAGTTATGCCTGTGCTAACATACTTGTCTGGGACAGAGTCTTAATTTCCTCAGCATTGAAAATGCCATGGAGTCTAGTCATTACTTAGTGAATTAGTGGGGTCTTCTCTGTCTACATGTCTTCCCCAAATTAAACCACAGAGAGTATTTGGCACCCTTCACTCCACTGAAAGATGAATGACCAGCGTTCTGAGATATATATAGCATTTTTTGTATTCGTTGTCTAAAACATGTAGTAGAGGTCCATGATAGTCTTAGGAACAGAATCCAAACCATCTGGTTCTTTAAGTGTGAGGCTGTCCTTCCCCTTTGTCTGGTCTCGGAGTTGATAGCCCTTCCATCTCTTTTGATTACGGGGTAATAATCAATGTGAACCTGCCTGTCTCAGTCTCCTGGTTGTTTCTGTCTAAAATTGTGTAAGATTGTGTCATTCTCTCTGTTATCACTGGCTCTTTTCTCTACAAATTCAGCCTTGGATGTGATTTCTTCTGGGACGATGCATGCCTCACTGGTCTTGGAGGAGTTTTGTGTTCATTGATGTGTGGCTTTGCCGTAGCTCCATTCAATTCAGCATATCCAAAATATATGGACTGTATTAGACAAAACTGCTAGCTTGCCTCTGGACATCAGCGTCACATTCATGTCAGAGAGTTGCTTTGAAATGTGGGTTTCATGGCTTCTTGGTCTGTCTCTTACTTTTTCCAAACCTGCTTTCTGACACTGACATACACTTGATGTTTTGCACTATCTTGACCAGTCCTGCAGCCAGCCCATTATTTTGGTTGCTGTGACTCCCTCATCCTGTTCTCCTCAACTCCAGCTGGCTCAGTATGCAGGGGGAGGTCTGGAAATCACGAGTCTGCACAAAGGGGGCACTTGGGGATGGCACTCCTGGAGGAGGTCACAGCATGGGAACAGCGACTGCCACGTGGCGATGGGGCAGAAGGTCTCTCCTTGTGACCCTTAGGTGTGAAACAGGGTAGACAGTAGCAACGGAGGAGAAGGACTGTAAGAGGAGGAAGGGCAGGTACCAGCCAGGATGTACATCCCTCAGTTTCTGAGATGTTCCATTGTTTAGGTCAGAATTGTTAAATATGCATCTATATTTGACTTTCATAAGGGTCCAAGATGTCAAAGTCTGGAGTTTTGGCTCAGGGCTCCAACAAATTACTGATATTTGAGTGTACTATATGGTTCTGTGGTTCTCTAGCGGTCTCATCAGATGTTTCTAAAACTATATGGGGTTTAGCCTCATAGTCCTCCACATAGCCATTGTCCTTCACACAGGGGACTTTACCCCCCTCCCAACTCTCATTTTATTCAGAAATCTGTCCTTTGCCAGTTTGATTCCCTTAAAATTCTTTACGCCCGCATAAAACTGCAGTATGACTTTTGTTTTTCTGCTACGGCATCCATCCACTGGGTTTGCCCTTACATAGCTGGAGCAAATGAATTCTAGCTTGCAGATGTTTGCTTTTATAGCCTTTCTTTTTCCTGACTTCCACTGTAGGCTGACAGACAGATAAACTTTAAAAAAAAAAAAAAAGAAATCCTTGATTGCTATGAATCTCTCTCCTATCCTTGCTGGTGAAGGTTAAAATTACACCCATTGTTGTGCTGGGTGGGTGGGCCTCTGACCTTATGCCACCCATTTCTAGGGCTTTTCAAAATTATGTGCCCATTTATTTACTTTTTAAATTCTTTATCTTTTAATGGCATATTCAGGCTGTATTTGCTATCTTCTTTTTCCAAACACTTTTGATTTTAATAGGGTTTCCTTCAGCAATTTTGCTGACCTCCTGGTTCCTACAGAAATGTGAATTTGGAAAGTTCAGCAGATGAGTGTTAACCCCTGGTGTACAAAACCCACCAGATTAATTAATGAGATACTTCAGTGGTTTGCATGATTTAGGCTGTCTTCAGACACTGGGAAGAATGTTAATAATGTGCAAGTATTGTGATGTTTGTGTTTCTTTTATTTGCAGAAATTGAACTCAAATACAAACCTATGCTCTTTTTCTATCAACATCCTCATTAAAATGGAACCTCTATCCAATATTTAATGTCTGTGTACAAATCTTCGACTTGTAATTCTTTTCTTACTCTGCATCTTTCTGTGACATTGAAGAAGAAATACACAAAAGGGGGGGAAAAAAGGAGTTACTAAAAATCCCCAGTTCTAGCAGGAAGGGTCACCACCATCACAGGAAGGATGTGCCATCTTAGCTCTCCTTAAGGAGTGTAAAAGTGGTCAGGGCAGAGATGCCCTGAGCCTGAGACGACTTTTCTTCTGGAATTGCTATATTTGTATTGTCATTCCTTTTTTGTGTTCTTTCTCTCCCTGCCCCCCCCCCCNTTTTTTTTTGGTTTCCCAGTCCTGTTCTTATTCTTTCAGACCTGTCTTATTCTTCCATTTCTTCATTCGTTCTCCTCTAAATTCCTTATCTTCTGTTTTCTTTGCTTTGTGCAAGTGTTACCAGTAGCTGCTACCACTGCAGTTGGAACTGACCACCAGAAAGCTGGGGCGGTATTGTTGAATAACTGCCCACAGAGGGTGTGAAATTAATGGTATTGCACTGAATTCTAGTAATTCATTTTCATAAGCAAATAAAAGCATTAGAGTGCAGTGCAGGTACCACTGCTGTGCTCCCCAGTTACGGGCCAAAGTTACTTTAAAATTTGCAGGTTCCCATGTTTTCTTGAATCCTCCCCTCAGTGCTGTCTCTACAGGTGAGCGTGCCTTTTGTGAAAGAACTAGATAAAGAGACCCAGGAGAAGATGCCGTTAAGTTGATCCTTAAGGCAGGAACCATGCTGGCTCTGTAGTACACTGCTTTTTCTGCAGTTCTGATCCCAGAAGAGTACTGGGATGAACTTCAGAGCTGCGAATATAAACCTGTCACTTAAGATTGGTCCTGAAACACAGGAGGGCAAGAAATGTAAGACGAATAAATAGTATAACACCAAACCTTTCTTTTATGTACTTAGAAGCATGTGCGTGCACCTGGGATCTGTCTGCACTT
Organism: Balaeniceps rex; assembly: GCA_013401315.1. Taxonomy (NCBI): domain Eukaryota; kingdom Metazoa; phylum Chordata; class Aves; order Pelecaniformes; family Balaenicipitidae; genus Balaeniceps; species Balaeniceps rex. Next base: position 82,844 of record VYZW01023071.1, read on the forward strand.
AGTTTTGCTGTTGCGAAGGGATATGTTTGAGTAATCTTTGTGCTAGTTGGTACTTTCATGAGCATTTCCACTTCATTTCCGAGTGAAGTCAGAGTCTGGCTCAGCATCATGAATGAGTGTGACACATCATAACCCTACAATTTCTGGTAGGCATCACTTACAGATAGATTTAGTGGGCAGAGAAACTAAATTTGAAATCGGTGTTTTTTTACTCTGCAAATAAGCTTTTATGCACAAAACACCAAAAGAGAAACTCCCTCGAGCTGCTTTTCTTTTCCCCCTCCCGTTTGTCTTGAAAGCTCACTTCCACTGTAAAAATGAAGATGACCCTGGAGGCCTGTTAAGTTTGGGATCTTGATCCATTATGAGAAGCTATTTTAGTATCTTTCTGCTTCAGAGAGGTGATCTCAAAAAGCTGATTTGACACACAAGGTTTTTCTGGGAGTGAAGCCATCTTTGTGTTAGGGGCAGCAATGCTCTGATGGAGGTAACTTGCTGTTTAGGTCAGGAGGAAACCAATTTTCCTCTTATCCAAGCTCTGGCTGCTATAATCTAATAATAGGTGGAAGAGAGAACAGAAAGGACTGTTTAGAGAAGTGCTTTGAAAACAGCATATATTTTAAAATTCATTTTAATCAAGTGACCCTGAAGTGGGCATTTGTATTTACATATATATTTAGGTGTTTTTTTTTTTTTTCCTGAGGGAAGTTATTTTTCTGAGCACCTTGGTAGCATGTCAAGGTTGAGCTAGCAGGCTAATACACAAAGCTGGCTTCATGGAGCTTTTATGGGGAAACAGCCTTGAGTGCGTCACCTCTGATGCACTTTGCTTTTGAAGCAGCTGTTTCATTTATTCTAAGGTTTGCTTATTTTCTGGGACTGTATTTTCATATTCATATCACTATGAAAGGAGAAAGAAAAGAAAGTGTTGAAATCAGGGGACTGCTTGAGTCAATAGGTGGAAGAATTTGCTGCTACCTTTGGTAGAGTCTCCTGCAGTGTTTACTGGAGGGGTCAGTTGTTTCTTAACCTCTTTGTTGGGAAAAAATGTTGGGGAAAAGCTTTTATAGCCGCTTTCTGGAAAATATTTTCTGTGAGGGTGCTTGAGTAACTGTGCAGGGATGCCTGTGTGCAGCTTAGCCCCCGTAGGAAGTAGGAACTGGAAAGATGAAACAGTTGAGGACATAAATGAAATCTTCAAATTACCCACCCTCCCCAGTTGATAAAGGCAGGGAACAGTTCAGCATGGTGCTTACTGCTGCACCCACCCATCTGCTGTGGATCATCCTGGCTTGGACACTACATTTTGCTTGCACCCACTGGGTGCAGGTGTGTATGCCATCACCTTGTCATCTTATCTGGTACGAAGGGCAGTCCTAGAGGGTGGCTCAGCCTGCTCTGGTCTCTTCGTTGCCTGCATTTCCTGTGTTGTGCTTTGCTGAAGTAGATTTTCAGCTTTGGTTCTTCCTTTGCCATTATTTCTTCGGATACAGGAGTGACAGGGAAGTGCTGAGTGCAAAGTGCATTTTTTTGTAGAGACACAAAGAATGTGTCAGTGTAATAAGTGCATGCCATTTTAATGAAATACGTTCTCAGAACATAGTAAATAGGAGTCAAATTGTTCTGGCAGATTTAAGGTTAAATTTAGCAACAAAAAGTTACTGAAAAGGAGGATCATTATCAGAGATGGATGCTTTCCAACCCAGCTTCCCCATGCAACACGCAGCTCAGGGCTAGAAGTGGGCCTGACTCAGATCAGCAAGTGACTGCGTGCTCTGTGTTTTGAGGGTTCACCTGGTGATTTGCAGCAGAGGGGTTGCTATCTGTCACTCCCCTTTCCAAATCAGGTGCAAGTGCTGTAAAAGGAGCGGGTGTTTTGTGGGTCAGTAGTTGCATTGCAGAAGATAAAGCTCCTGATGGGTGCTCTGGAGAGTACGGCTGCAAATTGTTCCAGCTCTGCTGGCTGTGGTGCGTTACAGCCATGGAGGCTCTCCACCAAGTGAAACTAGATGGTTAACGCTGGTGCTGTGAAAGTTGTCTGGTAGTTGGGTAAGGAGATAATGCTGTTGTTTAGCTTGTTGTTGAAACATTTTGCATTGGCCATGGAAAGTCACTCTGGCTGAGAATTGCTTTTCTCTTAAGTTTCATCTGCTGGACAGTGCAGACTTGAAGATTGGCAAAGTGATTCACTGCGCCTGTAATAGTCATTTACTCCAGTGCAAGGTGTATAAAACACGTTGGTTCTGACCTGGGAGCATTTCATAAGGATAAATGGTTGTAAGTGGGTGTGAGGCAATATTTCACAGTTTTTCAAAGTAAGAGTATGATTTCCAGGAAGCTTAAAAGAAGCAGGTGTGCAGCCTTTGCTGAACTTTAGTGAGACCCAGTCACTTGGCTCCCATAAGCTGCTTTGGAAATCACAGCCAACATGTCTGAGCTCTCTAAAAATGCTGTCTTAAAATGCCATGTGTAAGAAATTGGCATTTGCAGTGCTGCAATAGAAGTGTACTTTGTGAGTGGTTTCTTTTCAAGCTTTTCAACCTTTTAATGCTTTTTTTTCTTCCCTTCTTTCCCATTAAATCTGCAACTAACCACCAAAGAGCCTAGCACTGACAGCATAAAGGCATCTGCCTGGGAAGGCTATAAGAGAAGCACCTTTTTATGAGAAGAACGTGAGCCAGGAATTGAGAGTTTCTAGATTTAGTTCAGTTTGAATGCACTAGCTGTTTGAGCCTTGTGTTATTCAGACTGATTTTCAGAGTGGATCGGTTTGTGCTTTCAGTCACATTAAGCACTTGAAAGGTAGGAGACTAGAGTTTCCTTTTCTTTAGGCATGGTATTACACCTACAGTGGATTATACCTGCAGATCAGACATTTATAAATTGAAATGGTAAAACTGGAACAGAGTCAACTGAAGGGACAAAGTGCACCTTTGAAAGCTAGTTCAGTGAAGACCCCAGGGTGGAAACCAGGCTGGAAAATCTGGCTCTGTTTTTGTCCCACGGTTGTTCTGACACACCTAAATATTACAAATTGAATGTGTCATGGGAGGGGGAGTGGGTTTGGGAGGAATGCTTTGTATGCGTTTATCTGTAGCTGGGAACTCAAGTTGTTGTTTTCTTCTGAATTCTTGCAGGTGAAAGTGATGGTAAGAATTTGTCCCTCTCAAGGAGCACATGAAACATCTGAATCCATGTCCTTCCTAAAGGTAGACCCACGAAAAAAGCAAATCACATTTTATGATCCAGCGGCAAGTGGACCTTCCAATGCAGGCCACAGGAGAGGCGTTGTTGCTGTCCCAAAGATGTTTGCCTTTGATGCGGTTTTCCCCCAGGATGCGTCACAGGTACTGGAGTCACTCACTTAAACCTCCTGAGTCTTCTCATGGCCACTGCATTTGATTGCCTTAAGAGTTCTTTCTGTTTCTGGGGAATTTTATTTGAATGAGTTGTCTTAATGCCTGGAAAAAACATGGTAATTAATAGACAAGTGGGTAAATTCTTACATTTTCAGTTTAGTGGAGACGTAAAATTAAGGAGTAATAGCTGGGGAGATGGATTTGCCGACTAAATTATCTTCCTGCATTTTCTCTTGTTAAAGACACGCAGCCAATTTGAAATTCACTTTTCCATCCAGTTAGGTTTTAACCTGTTTGATGTCACTGAAATAAAGTCCTTCCCCACTGCTTTCAATGGGAAATGAACATGTGCTTAACGTTAAACTAAATGCTGTTGTTAGGAGAAGAGATACAGCTAACCCCATGGGATTGCTATACTGAAACAGTTAGGGAGCTTTTATATGTTCTGCGCCTTTTCCGGTTTGTTTATACTGTGTTTTTGACTGATTATTTTATCTTGATGGTGGTGCTGATGGTGCATGCCTTTCTCTTGCCCTGCAAAAGGGTGTATTTGTACAGTAGTAGCCCCAGACCTGAAATCTGATACACAGACGGGATGGCTGGTACTTGAGAGGATTGTGGGCTGCAGTATATTCAGTGAGATTGGACACCTGAAACTTCCTTCTGGGAAAAATCTTGGGTTCAGAAAAAAAATCCTAGAACAACGTTAAAAAGAGGAAAAAAACCAAACCGAGTATGAAGAACTACTTCAAGTTTGAACTGCCTGAAAAAAATTAGGGTTTGATGAAAGAAAAATAAACCACAAAACATCCAAGGTGAAAATGGTATATTAATGCTGAGAAAACATGACAAGATCTAGTTCAGAATCCCACCCTCAGATCTTCTCCTAGGATTTTGTTTAATTTTTTGGGTCCCAAACTAGAGATACAAAAATATCTATTAGGTCCAAGTTCTAGCCAAGCACTAAAGATGGAGGATAACCTCCCACACAGATCAGTGCCTAAAGCAATGGTAACCATGCCAGGAGGCTGGTTTTAAGATTCTGCATAAGCTCAAATGGCATCTTTGTGCAGAAATACGCAACAGTGATCTCAGCATTAGTCCAGAACTGGAAGTGGCTTTTTCTTACTTGTGTTGCCAGCCCTGCTGCAAGGTGGCCGGTCACAGCCTGCTTCTCTGCTGGTTTTGGCACCAGTCCTTCAGGTTGTTGACCCCTGGTTTGGGCTAGGCTCTTTCAGGTCCTTGTGGTGGGCCTGTTGGGTGGCCGGTTTGTGGTGTTTCTGGGTGATGTTGGCCAGCGCAGCCACTTCTGTGCAGGCGTCGTTGCTTGAGGCAAGCTTGCTGCCATGCACCTGCAAACAGAGCCTTATCATTTCACTGTAGTTACATATTTACAACAACCCTCTCCCCTGCCCCCATTTGCCGTACTTAATAGATCATCTTATTGTATATTTGAAACCTTTACTGACGTGGATAAACTGGTTTTAGTACACTCAAATATTTTAGCAAGTTCTCTTTATTGATGATGTTTTCCCTGGAAGAGGAAAATGGGATACTATGAAATCTTATTCAGGGATCTTAATGCATTTTCTCCAGTATAAATGTCTTTTTAATTCCTGTGAGCACTCTTGAGTAGCTTAATTTCAGTGGAGTTGCTACTATTGCTGAATAGCCTTGGCTAAGCTATTATACCAGCAGGAAGCCTGGTTGAATAGCATTCAGTTTGCTACATTAGTCATGGAATCAATATTCCAAGAGAATTGGTTTAATAGAATTGAGAACTATTTTAGGCTGTAGTAGCATTTTTTTATTATTTTTTAAGATAGCATAGTTACTAAGATAATAGGACTGATGCCATAAAAATGGGGAGAATATTGCACCTCAAAAATATTGAGTCATTCATTTTATTACAGAAGAGTAGTAAAAACCATAGCAGTATATGCTCTTTTACTTATTTGTCTCCAATCTTTCTTTCAGGCTGAGGTATGCTCTGGAACAGTAGCAGAAGTAATCCAGTCTGTTGTGAATGGTGCAGATGGTTGCATATTTTGCTTTGGTCATGTCAAGCTTGGTGAGCTCCCAAATTCGTTACAGTTAATTACTGTGTCAGTCTGGTAATTACATGCTGTCAGCTTCTGGAACAATAAACCTGGAGTATATGAATAGATTAGAATTTCTTTTTAATTAGCTTTGCAAACTTATCATGGTTTATTTCTACACTGGGATTGTAAGTTTTAATTTGAAAAGGTAAAACGTAACATCAGATTAGCTTATTCAAGAGCAAGTTTATATAGATGCATTGTGATGAAAATCAAAAGATCAGAGATGTTTTTAACGTTAATTTGCTCTGGGTCTGAGTTACAAAAATTGCAAAACTAACTGAATAAATAGTAATGGATTAATAATTAAATACTTTGCATTTTTGCATCTGTTCTTTCCCATTATCTGTGCAGCACATGGCATTGCATGTAATGTAAAGTGGTGATATGAAGAGACACTGTCTTGTACAAGAAAGGTGAATTAAGTTTGTTTGTCTTTTCATTCTAGGAAAATCTTTTACCATGATTGGGAAAGATAACTCCACTCAAAGCCTTGGTATCATCCCCTGTGCAATTTCTTGGCTCTTCAAATTAATCAATGAACGTAAAGAAAAAACTGGGACTCGTTTCTCTATTAGAGTATCTGCTGTGGAGATCAGTGGCAAAGATGAAAACCTTAAGGATTTGTTAGCTGAAGTAGCCACTGGCAGCCTTCAGGATGGCCAGTCTCCTGGGGTTTATCTGAGAGAAGATCCAATATGTGGAACCCAGGTATAATGGATATCACAACATAGATTTTTCTGAGCCTGACTTTCTTCTGCTTTTTATTTCCTTTTATCTGACAACAATTATGACAAATTTTAAGACAGTAAAAAAAATTTATTGCTTTTAATTTATAAGCCCTTCTCCCATGGTGTACATATTTGTTTCTTTTAGTGCCCTAGAGATTTAGCCACTTCAGCAAAAATAATAAAAAAAAAATGTCCCCGCACTAATTAGTCATTTTCTTGTTTATATTCAAGCTTCAAAACCAAAGTGAGCTGAGGGCCCCAACAGCAGAGAAAGCTGCCTTTTTCCTTGATGCTGCAATTGCTGCCAGAAGTACCAGCAAACCCGAATGCGAGGAAGAAGATAGGAGGAATTCACATATGCTCTTTACTCTTCACATATACCAGTATCGCATGGAGAAGAGTGGCAAAGGAGGAAGTATGAATCTTCTTACCATATCGTTTATTTTTAAATGACGTGGTTTTGGGTTAGTTTAAACAATAATTGGCGACAAACTTAAAAAGAAAAAATGAAGTGAACCCTCAAGCCAGTCGTGTCACCTTTAACTTTGGTAGCTGTGGCTAATATCTGGTTTCCTTACTATTAATATTTAATTTGGTCATTATCCCATGCTGTATTCATTATTTTCCTCATTTGAATACATTTTGAATACTAAGTTTGGCTTGAGTCCATGCAAGAATGTGATGTACAACTGTTTTTCCCCTTTTTATTTTAGTGTCTGGAGGACGCAGCCGTTTGCATCTCATTGATCTAGGGAGCTGTGAAAAAGTGCTGAGCAAGAGCCGAGATGGAGGAGGCTCTCTGTGTCTGTCTCTTTCTGCCCTGGGCAATGTAATTTTGGCCTTAATTAATGGTGCTAAGCATGTGCCATATAAGTAAGTGAATTATTGTCTGCATTATCTTAAGTTTGTGGCTGGTGTTACCTTAGCAATGAATTGCATCAACAATTTACTCTTTACCTAAGATGAAGTTAAAGGAAATTCTGTCAGAGAGAGGTCTGTCTTCTTTTAAGGTCACTTCTATATTACAGATATATGTATCTATTAATCTACCTGTCTATATGTATATATGCATACACACAACTTTTTAAATGTCACACAGTAACATGCAATTACATGGCCAAAAATTATATGCATATTGGTATATACTCAAGTTGGGTGAAATGTTGGGGAAGGTTTGATTGTTGAAAAAAGCAGGGGAAAATGGCCAAAATGTTTTCTTTCCTTCTATGTCCTCTTTGTTTCCTGGGTTGGATCCTGGCTGGATCTCAGCCAGCTGGACATTAGTGAACAATTTCATCAAAATTTCATAGGATTTTCCCTCCTTTTTCCAAATTTAAAAATTGTATTGACATTTCAGAAAATACTAGAGAGTTTATCAAGTATGGTCATCAAAGGTTGTTATTTCTGTATGCCTTTTTGAATGATGCATCTTTTCAATTAAAAAAGACCACCTTGTTGCACATTTGTTTAGCAAAAGCGAACATTTAGGTGTGTTCCTTTGTGGAGTGTACTTGACACTAATATTATGTCAAATACACCTGTGGGGAGCCCAGCTTAAAGACAACAGCCACATTGTAAACAACCTTACCAGAACTTGGCCTTCAGTCCTTAAATTTAATTGCTGCTTGTCTTCACGTGTTATAACTTTGTGCCGTTGTTATCAATCATGTCATTTCACATATTTATCTAGTGCTGCATCTCAAACAGGTGTTCTTTCTGTATTAGGCAGAAGGATAATTTTCTCAGGCTATTTGCTAGGTTTGTGGATGGAGTAGAGGATGTATAGGTTAGAACAGGGAAAGGCAGATGCTCAACTTTGTCACCTACCATGGTTTAGTGAGCAGACATGATGGTAGTTCCTGCAGGTTGGGCCAGCTCAGGGGGGCGATAGGAAGCAGCCTCCAGGGAGCCCTGGGGAGACATGTGTTGGAGACCAGTGGAGGACAAAATGTCACCTGTCCTGTCAGCTTTGCTGTCCATGGTAGAGGACTTGCATCACCAGGAAAGCCTGCAGAGAAAAATTCTGCTTCCCATTTGCTATGTCAGAGTAGAGCACAGAAGGCAGAATGGAAACTAGATTAGTTGGGGTGGCACTGATAATATATTTCTGATACCTAACATTGTTATATTTGTTTAGAGATTTCATACCATTTCTGTTGACTTATTTTTTTATTATCAAAATTGTTTGCATAGAGCTCACAGAGCTTAGCTGTCCAGGTAATAAGTCTGCTCAGCTAAAAATACAGCACTCATGAGCTTTTTGGGTAATATGAGCTAAACCTGAGATAACTAAGCTAGGTATCTATCAATGGTTTTACAATTGTCTAAGTAACAAATAAAATGACTTATCATAATGCAAATACACAGGCAGATAAATAATTAAAATATTGGTATCTTTGTATGTGTACATTTAGACACGTTTTAAGCGTGGTCAAATAATAGGAGCATATTTCTTATCTACAGGTACCATACATGCATATATCCTATGAGAGTGAAAGCACAGCTTGTGGTGTAAAAATCTGCAAAAAAAGATTGTGATTTCTTTAAACCATCCTAGTGTTCTCATTTGTTACACAGGGACAACAAGTTGACAATGTTGTTGAGGGAATCACTTGGGAACATCAACTGCAGAACTACTATGATTGCGCATATTTCCGACTCCCCAGCCAATTATGCAGAAACTCTCACCACCATTCAGCTTGCATCGCGAATCCACCGAATGAGAAAGAAGAAATCCAAGGTTGGTTCACAAGCAAGCAAAAATTAATTCATTTTAAAATTAGTTTTCCTAACCTCTTGGTGGGGGAACATGGGATTTCTTGGCGTTAAGAAGTAATACAAAATGCATAAAAGCTCAGGAGAGGAACTGACAAATGACTTGGCACTGAGCCATCATCCTGCCCCCAATCCTTAATCCTGAAATTCCCTTCTTTTTGTTCCAAACACGTATTCTTTCTTTGCTTATATGTGGAACTATCTCAAAAGCTCCTGTTTGTATTAATTAAAAACCAATAAGGAAGGAACAGAAAACTGTTAAGGAGAAATACAATGCATAATATTTAATGGAAATTGTCTGATTTGTTATATTACTCCTAATACAGTAAAATCTGTGTAGCATGACCTTGTTATTTTAATTTACACACTAACATGTTTCCACTAGATATAGTTGTGATACTATACACAAAGCATAGAGCATATAGCAAACCTGACCTTTTAATCAGTTATATGTACATGTATACATATATACACTTATATATCAATTTATATTAATAACTTTTACCTTATTGATCATTTGCAGTATGCATCCAGCTCGTCTGGAGGAGAGAGTTCATGTGAAGAAGGACATGTCCGAAGACCGCCCCATTTGCGACCGTTCCACCCACGAACTGTTGCCCTTGACCCTGACCTTCCTGTCCTGAGTATATCTAGTGATCCTGATTATTCCTCCAGCAGTGAACAGTCTTGTGATACTGTCATCTACGTTGGTCCCAATGGTGCAGCTTTGTCTGACAGGGAATTGACAGATAATGAAGGTCCTCCAGAGTTTGTTCCCATAATCCCATCCCTAAACAAGAAGAGAAGTAAAGACAATTCTGCTACTGGTAGGAGTTCTGACAAGGACCATTTTAAATGCAACACTTTTGCTGAACTGCAGGAAAGGTTAGAGTGCATTGATGGTAGTGAGGAACCCATCAAATTTGCTTGTGGAGAAATCTCTGTTGTGTCCAACTGTAGTCCAGTCCCTGGAGGTACAGAAAATGCACAGTCTAAGGTGATAAAGGAAAAAATTTCTCCTTCTGGAGGATTTAAGAAACCAGTTCCACAAGAAACTGCATCTCCTAAAAAAGGACATAACCTTCCTTTCCAAGCTGTTGCACCAAGGGGTGGCAATGGCAATTGTCATGAAAAGAGCACACCTCACTTGAAAACAGAGCTTTCCAAGCTGCAAAGCAGAGCTGACAACAAAATAATAGACTCGATACTGGAGGGAGAGAGAGAGACAATCACCGATTCCCTGCAGTCCTCAAGGTGTAGCCCTTCAAGGAATCCGGAGCAGAATAAGGCCACAGCTGAATGTGTCATCAAGGAAAAGTCCTTGTACGTGAAGAGACCCTTGCCAAGCCCAGCACCACCACCTCCACAGCAGAAAGAACATGTACTGAGCTCCAAAGCTGAGAATTTGGAGCTGGACAATAGCAATGCAGTTCGGACTCCTCCTGTGGGAATGAGCAAGCAGATGGGAAATAAACCTGAGCAAAACCCTGTAGGAAGCACGTTCCTGGTCAGTAGCAATGCCCAGAATCAGCCAGGTGCGATAGAGGTACACAGCTTCAGGTCAGCGTTCAGAGGGAAATGTTTTGATCGGGATATACTAACCACCACGGTGACTTTGCAGCAGCCTGTTGAGCTGAATGGAGAGGATGAGCTTGTTTTCACTGTGGTGGAAGAACTATCCATTAGCGGGATTATGGATAATGGAAGACCTTCCAGTATCATTAGCTTTAACAGCGACTGCTCCCTTCAGGCCCTTGCATCAGGTTCGAGGCCGGTCAGTATTATCAGCAGCATAAATGATGAGTTTGATGCTTATACCTCACAGGAGACTTCTACTGGTGTAAATATTGATATTGTTGTGCCCTTTGCTAAGGATCCCTTTACCAGCAGCAGACGTTCCTCCATCAGTTCGTGGCTTAGTGAAGTCAGCATCTGTACAATTGAAAGTGATGGAGCCCAGTCTAGTGACAGTTTTGTCGCACAGTCATCTTACAGCTGTAACAAGTCCGAGGAGCCCTTCAACTTGGATTCATCCCATTTATCTGTCCCCCTGAAAAGCACTCTGAACGACAGTGGATTTTGCTTCTCTGAACTGGAGAGTGACAGCTTGAGTTCCAGCAAGCTGTCCTCAGGCATCAGCAAAAGCCCTCAAACCTCTGAAACTACCAAAGCATCTCAGATAAAAAGTGCTTTTTGTGTCACTGATCAGCCCGTAAAAATAAAATTTAGTAATTCTCATGATATGCCTGTGATAGAAACAATACATTCTAGTCTTCCCAGGAAAACAAAAACTACCTCGTCTCCAATCCACAATAATACTGTCCTCAGCTATAAAGAGCTACAGAATCCACATGGTATATTTGAAGATCCCTGGCTGTTGCGCACCGATTATCAGTTGGAAGCAAAACCTGCAGACTCACTGCTGTCTCCAAAATCTCATGCATTTGGTACTGAGAAGCAGCCAGGAAAAGCTGCCCAGTATTTTGGCGCAGCATCCAGGCCAACAAAGTCACAGACTATGCTCGCCTGTTCACAGCGGGTTGTGGATGGTTGTGAAATGGCCTGCAAATCCTCCAGTGGAGCTGCAAAGAAGTCAGAAGTTGTGATGAAGATGCCACAGCTGAAGAGAGGAGCCACCACGCTGGGAGTGATGCCGGTGTCGCATGCTAACAGTACTTTGTCGGAGGCCGTGACCCGAGGGAATTCGGATGCTCCCTTGGCCACTGGCAGCTTGAAATCATCACTGGGAAAGAAGAGCGCACCACAGAAGTCGACCATGTTGCCCAGGCCAGGTGGGCCAACACCTCCAACACCTCCTGTACGTAAATCGAGCCTGGAGCAGAAACCTGTTGGTCTGGGTAATGGTGGGGGAAAAGCCTCTGGCCTCGACTTTGCCAGAGCTGCCACGCCAAAGGCTGAAGACGAAGCAGATTTGCGGTTGAAGGCTGGGTCTTACTTCAGCGAAAGTACCAGCAGCAAAATGAACCTGAAGGGTGACCACTCTTTGCCCAAGATGACATCCAGCTTAAAGGTGAAGGCATCGAAGAGCGAAGCTGTGCACCGTTACGGGAGCCACATGTCCCTGGAGAGATGCGACAGCCTGACGTCGGTCGGATCCAAAGCAAGCATGGCAAGGGAGAGCGGGAGCACCAGCAACAGCCGGGCAGGGCGCTCTGTCCCCAGGCTGGGGGTCCCCCCTGTTGCCTCTGGCGTGGGTTTACCACTGTCCTTCACTGCCCCTGTGCCCGGTAAAAGCAGCCAGGCAAAACCCACAGCTAACCAGAAGGTGCAAGCAAATGGGAATAAAAACAGGGGCCTCTCTGCCAGCGGGTCAAAGTCTCTCAGTTCCTCTGTGAAGTCCCTGGCGCAGCCCGCAGGGAAGGGCTCTGGCATGGCCCCCAGCGGGAAGGCGGCCCCCCGCTCCGTGCAGCCCATCAGTGGCAAACCCGGCCGAGGGACCATCATGGGGACCAAGCAGGCCATGAGGGCAGCCAATAGCCGCGTGAACGAGCTGGTGTCGGGTGGCTCTGCCAAGGTGGGCCACTTCCGAGGCTCCACCGACTCTGACAGCGGTAACGACAGCGGCATTAACCTCAGCGACGAGAAGTCACAAATCCCGGTGTTGCCGTCTCCATACAGCAAGATAACGGCGCCCCGGCGGCCTCAGCGGTACAGCAGTGGGCACGGCAGCGACAACAGCAGCGTCCTAAGCGGGGAGCTGCCGCCGGCCATGGGGAGGACGGCTCTGTTTTACCACAGCGGGGGCAGCAGCGGCTACGAGAGCATGATTCGGGACAGTGAAGCCACTGGCAGCGCCTCCTCGGCGCATGACTCCATGAGTGAAAGCGGGATGTCCTCGCCGGGCCGGATGAGGAGCCTCAAGTCCCCCAAGAAACGATCAACAGGTAAGAAATGAAGGGGAAGGTGGCCAGGTGTCCACTGGTGCTCCACTGCGTCCCTGAGCATGGGGGGTTTTTGTGGTGTCTCTGACAGAGAGGGAGAGGAGGTTTGGGGGAAACTCAAAGCGGGGAGGTGGACTGCCGGTATGTGCTTGCGTGTGCACGCGTATCGCTGTGACAGCAGCTACTTGTCATTTATTTCACTTCAAAGCTGCAGGTGTGACACAGGTGCTGCAGTGGAGAGGGCAGGAGAGGCGCCGGGTGCCCCGGGGCGCCGACGGCCTCCCTGCGAGGGAGGAGGCAGCAGATGGTCGCCGGCAGACGGGGGACGTTCCTTCCTCCCTCAGCAGGGTTGGCAGCGAGCGTGGTACCAGGGCGGTCCAAAGTAGGAGGGTGTTACGGGTGGATTGGGAAGAGTGAGGGTGCTGGGTGGGTGCTGATGAATTTTTGTGAGGATCAAGTGAGTGTCAGGGAAGACCGGTGAGAGAAGGGCAGTGAGGAGAGGAGGAGCCAGCTAATTGCAAAGTTGTTGTATTGCACTGTAATACTGTTTATTTATAAAGAAATTTTAGAGTGTGCATGTGGATGCTATAAGCAATAGGAAACCAACTGGGGGAGTTGCTCAGAAGAGGCAGCTCTGGCTCACGTACTGTGCCAAGGCAGACATGTCCAACCATGCCATGCAAAGGTGGGCGTACAGGAGCCAAGTCCCCTTTCCCGCTCTCTGGTGCCCTTCTGTGTTGCTTTCACAGGTGGTGCTCATGTAAGTGCCGCTAGTTGTAGCCAGCTTCAAAATCAGGCCGCTGTTATATGACTGCTGATCATTTTTACTGATCTGTGTTGAAGCCCTGTAGTATTGTAAAGAATTGGTGGCAATTGGTGCCATGTAGCTAATGACCAGCAGCCTCATTCAGCAACCTAAGCATACTGACTTGGAAATACAGCAGGAACTAATATCAGCAATGCGCTGAATCTGAGCTTTTGGTTGGAAAGCGGTAATTATTGCAATCCCTGTAGACACCCATGTGCTTGATTCTGGCAGTAAAACCAAATGAATTAAACTGATGTAGATCTCATGGTGCTTTCTGGTCAAAGCAACTGAGTTGCTTCAGCAAGTGATGAATCATTTTGGAAACTTCGTGCAACATTTGCTGCAGTTCTCTTTCCATAGCGTATCAACCTCTTAAACCTTTCCTACAAATCAATATTAACAGCTGTATAAGTTGCACACATATTGAGAAGGCATTACCCACTGATGGATTTGTATTTGTTTTTGCCCCAGGAAATGCTTATAAGGTCTTTAAAAATGATGAACTATTTCTTTTTCCAATTGAAATTGCTCTATATCAGTAAATTATGTATTACTTTTTTGGAGTGCTGTAGACTTCGAGACAATGATGTGGTTTATGCATGAAATGAGGTTTCCTAGGAAGTTCATGAAATATTTCTTACAAGAAATGTTTGGTGCAGACCCATTATTGGCCTAAAATGTATTGTAATCTTTGCAAAGTGTTAGAGATTCTTGGAATAGCTTATGTTGCTCCAAACTGTGTTGGAGTCATGCAGTCTCTGGATTTAAGGGCAGATCCTACTCCTGTATACATCACTGGAAACCTCTTATCCTTTAACCTCATCCTTGGAGAAATGACGTTGACCCTGGCTGGTACAGAGGAAGGATATGAAGTTTGTTTGCTTAGTATATGTGTTTGACTGCATCTGTTTGGTGTCCTCTTCAGAGGGATCCTGCTGTCACGAAAGTGGTTACAGGATCAGAGTTACAGCGGGTGATTTGAGCAGGCAGGACTATAGTGGTGATTCAGGCTAAATGAATTGGGGTTGTGAGAATGATGAACAGGTGTTATAGAAGTAGAATCAAGTCTTCTTTCCAAAACATTCCTATTGTGATTGTTCTTGTTACTTAGAAATTAGCAAGCATGCAATTAAGAATTAGGGATGTTTTTCTTTATGTAAAGCAGGTAACTCTTCAGGTATCTACGGAGGTGTGTTGCTTTGGGGGTACCTGCTGGGATTTTGTCTCCATTTCATGTTGAAGTTTGTGACAGGGCTTACCTGACAGCCTTAACTTGCATTTAACTCTCATGTAGAGGTCTCAGCCCAGAAGTTATTTCAGCAGCACTGTCCTCTGAGTGGTCTGTTTGATGTGCTCCCTTTTGTAAGAAGGGAAGAAATAAGACTCCTTACCTCTGAGTTGGTTTCAATAAAAGGAGGAAATTAGGCACTAAATTTATTGTCACCAGTCACCCAAAACCTGCTTGTACTTACTGCTACCATGTGACATTTCAGCTTGTTTCTGGTGGCCTTCAGCCCTCCTATTTACCTAGGGACCGGACTGCAGCCTTGTTAACATTGCCTGACCAGCTCTATGCATGTACTCATCCTTGACACATGTAGTGTAAAGGTCAGCCTTGTAGGGAACGAAGAGAGACTTATAATGCTGGACACCTAACCCTTGTATACAAAAGTACGAGCATTTTTGAAGGACATAAGTCAGTCTCTGCTTCATGAAACTTGAGCCCTAGCAGATGCATCAAGGTGGGAGTATGCTGTTTGATTGTAAATCTGGGAGCCCTCCTGCTGAGGAATTGGTGAGTTTTGTCATGCTCTGAGCTGGTGCAAATGGGTGGTGATAGGCCTTGACATTAGAGGTGGCTCTAATGCCAAATGCCTCCTAATCCCACAAAGTCATTGAAAACTGCTGGTATTTAGCACCTTCTGGTGGGTTGACCCTGGCTGGATGCGAGGTGCCCACCAAAGCTGCTCTATCACTCCCCTCCTCAGCTGGACAGGGGAGAGAAAATATAACAAAAGGCTCGTGGGTCAAGATAAGGACAGGGAGATCACTCAGCAATTACCATCACGGGCAAAACAGACTCAACTTGGGGAAATTAGTTTAATTTATTGCCAATCAAAACTGAGTAGAAATAAAACCAAATCTTAAAACTCCTTCCCCCCATGCTTCCCTTCTTCCCAGGCTCAACTTCACTCCCCACTTTCTCTACCTCCTCCCCCCGAGCAGTGCAGGGGGACAGGGAATGGGGGTTGTGGTCAGTTCATCACACGTTGTCTCTGCCGCTCCTTCCTCCTCAGGGGGAGGACTCCTCACACTCTTCCCCTGCTCCAGTGTGGGGTCCCTCCCATGGGAGACAGTCCTCCATGAGCTTCTCCAACATGGGTCTTTCCCACGAGCTGCAGTTCTTCACGAACTGCTCCAGCATGGGTCCCTTCCATGGGGTGCAGTCCTTCAGGAGCAGACTGCTCCAGTGTTGGTCCCCCGTGGTGTCACAAGTCCTGCCAGCAAACCTGCTCCAGTGTGGGCTCCTCTCTCCATGGGTCCACAGGTCCTGCCAGGAGCCTGCTCCAGCACAGGCTTCCCGTGGGGTCACAGCTTCCTTTGGGCAGGAGCCTGCTCCAGCGTGGGGTCCTCCATGGGCTGCAGGTGGATATCTGCTCCACCGTTAACCTCCATGGGCTGCAGGGGAATCTCTGCTCCAGCACCTGGAGCACGTCCTCCCCCTCCTTCTTCACTGACCTTGGCGTCTGCAGAGTTGTTTCTCTCACATATTCTCACTTGTCTCTCCAGCTGCAGTTGTGCAGGTTCCCCCCCCCCCCTTCTTAAATATGTTATCCCAGAGGTGCTACCACCGTTGCTGATGGGCTCGGCCTTGGCCAGCAGTGGGTCCATCTTGGAGCTGGCTGGCAGTGGCTCTATTGGACATAGGGGAGGATTCTAGTAGCCTCTCACAGAAGCCACCCCTGTAGCACCCCCCCCATCCCCACTACCAAAACCTGGCCGCACAAACCCAATACACACCTTAAAGCTTTGGTATTAGTTCTGGAGGGAAGTGTTTGCTCTTTGCAAAGAGCAAATGAGTAATACAATGAGAGGGATCTTACATAGCCTTGCTTGGCTTTAACTGGAAGAGCAGGAGATTTCCAGATTCGTCTGCCATTATCAGTATTGGTTTGAAATTACTCACTATCTTATTGCCATTGCAAGGTAATGAATACAATTGTAGCCCACCAAAGAAAAACTAATCAAGGCAAAATATTTTTGCAAGGAGAGAATAAAGAACTGATGCTCAGACATCTGCTGTGGGAGAGGAACTGCTGTTACTCCCATCCATGAACCAAGTGGAACATACTTTGTCAAGGCAGTAACTCAATCAGTAGCCTGAGGGTATTTTACTAAAAGGAAAAGATCAAGAAAAGCATTTCTTCCTAAGTATCCTGAGAACCTAGATCTTTCTTTAATTCATTCACTGCAGTACGTTCTGCAGTCTGATAGTCTCTTAGAGTCTGAGGAGCACTTGTCTTTTGTATTTTAGGTCTCCAGCGTCGTAGACTGATTCCTGCACCGTTGCCAGATGCTGCCTCCCTAGGAAGAAAACCCAGCGTCGCTGGCCAATGGGTTGATCTACCACCTTTGCCAGGCACTTTGAAAGAGCCATTTGAAATTAAAGTTTATGAGATAGATGATGTGGAACGATTACAACGACACAGACAAGAGGAAACTGAGGTCAGCACATATTTTACAACAACTGTAGACAACTTAAATTACAGTATACAGGCAGAATCCTTGCTTGAATGCTGGAATGGTGTTCAGGAAATTGATTGCAATTAAAGCACTATAATTATTAATTTTACAATTCATATGTTGGGGTACCCTTAACACAGAAAATGAAAATGATTACTGTCTAAAATTAATTGTGTCTAACATGACTGATGGTGTAAATGGAAGTTACCAATGAATACATTATGAGAAGACTTCTTAATCTTAGCCTGGCTGATGAAACCTTACAGCCTCCCTCAACTATAGGGTCATTAACTCTTTATGTAAATGACAGGATTCTATTAAATCAGGGATGCACTGAGTTTAATTTACTTGTAATTGGAAAACACTTCAGCTAATTTTATTTTGGACACCAGAATTCTATATTCTTCTGATGCCTTTTTCCCATTTCTTTCATAATAGCCTTTCCAGGATGTTGAGAAGGTAGGAATGCTTTTAAGAAAATAAGTATTCATATGTTTTAGGATTAAATATAACTCTCACATTGTTATTAGGCTGTATTTATCATTTTCACTGCTGGGAAAAAAATTCCTCTACAAACAGTAGTAATTTCAGAATGTATTAGAGATGTTTGCTAATTCAGAGAAGTGCAACAAAGACTCAAATGATGTAGTATGCTACTCCTCTAGATTAGAATCCATTAATGTAAACTTCAAATCAAAAAACCAAAAAAACCCCCAAAAAACCACCAACCCCACAACCAAACAAAACAACCCACCTGATAACTCTTACAAGTAATGAGCTGGGAGCAATTTGTGTCAAACTGTTGGAGGTCAGCTCATACCAGGCAAATTCATGAAATGGCCTCTCTGTGTCTTAAAAGGGCCTGATGTATTTCCATACCAAGCTGAAGATACTAGAAAGGCGCCAGCAGCGAATCAGAGAAGTAAAGGCAAAGCATGAATTTCTGAAGGAAGAGTTGGAAGAGACAAAGTGCAGGTTGATGATGGATCCAAATAAGTGGAAAGAAGACTGTAAGTATTTTGCAAAACCAGCACTATGATCAGTATGTAACAAATTTTCAGCATGTGAGCAGTCCCACTGAAAAAGTTCAGCACTTGCTAAGATATTTTGTTGATTTGAGTCCTAAAATACTCTGTGACTCCATTCTCTTTCTGTGATACAGGATTTGTTCAATGCTGAGTAGTACCAGAAATAAACAAAAACCCCTCTCCAAACCAACCAGAAGAGAACATCAAAACAACGCAGAGACTCACTCTGATGCTTGTTAATATTAAATATTTTTATAACCTTACATTATCCTTCTTTCCAAAGAAGGAAAAAAAATGTTTCCATATCCATGTTATAGCTGGGAAACTGAGGCATGAGATTTGTTCACAGACTGAGTGCTGTGCTTAACTGGAGCCTCAAGGTAGAGTTTTGCATCTGCTGAACAAAGTGAAAAAGATTTCTTAGTTCAAGAGGAATAAAATTGTACCCTACAGTATTGGCTCCCTTGTGATAGAATAATGTTTTGCTATGAGCTGTTTCTCTTACTCGCTAATTTTTTGTCTGACAGTTGAAGTGGATCCTGATCTCGATAAGGAATCACAGGAGTACCTGGAGGCACTGGAACAAGTGACAGAGGAACTGGAGCAGTGTGTTAATCTGTGCAAGTCACATATCATGATAGTGACGTGTTTTGATATTGGAATAACAGATGCACAAGATGGAGTAAGAGAAGTGGAGGTTTGAAGAGAGGTTTTTCAAGGGACTGAAGAAAGTGAAGCTGGATCGTCTGACATGAAGAAGTAAAGAGATTATGTAGCTGGGAAGTGAAGAAGGAAAGGTGAAGCCTAAAAAGCAGCAATGAATGTTGTAAGAGAAAGAAACAGCTGAGGGATGGGAATGTTCATAAATCATTTGGTGCCTCAATGTGACTTGAACTGTACAAAGATAAAAGTAGGATCAAGTATTGCTTCTACCAGAGGGAAGCGAAGAAATTTAGTACAAATCAAGATGTTAATTAACAAACGAACAAACATACAATGGAAGTGCCTTTAAAGTTCATTTGATTCTCATTTTTGTATTTGGTGCTAGAATTAAAGCCAGCAGACCACAAAATGTATTCCTACGAAATATTTTATACTGTATAGTGTATTTATGACTATATGTAAAAAAACAAACAACATTGTAGCAAAAGCAATAAGTAAATTATGTTTTCATACCTGAACTTGCCTTCTTGTTTCATAGAAAAGCTGTTTTATGTAGCAGAATTAAAATTGTATTATAATTGTTTTCTTGGTTAGGGTTCAAGATATTTTTATGAACATTTATCTATTGAAAAGGTGTATTATGGCATTTTGAGATGATTGTTTTACCTTCAGGTTTTGTATTATTACTTTTTCAGATCAAAATAAATGTTTGTTTTCCATTTTATATATACATATATAGATATATATTAACTGCTTACCTACTTTCCTGGTTACTAACCTCACTTATCACAGACCTGGTCTTTTTGGAGTCGTAAACTTAATGTGAGGAAGTCTGCAAAGGGCACTGTGGTTTGTTTTGGTTTTCTTTTTTCCTCTCTGACTGCAGGAATTGAGAATTATGTTTATTACCAAAACCATAAAACAAACAAAAAAAAGGAACAAAAAGTTTTTGTAAATGTTAAGTTAGGTCCATATTTTTATATAGTTTTGACTATAAATATAGCATTTGCATTTTGAACTTTTAAGACAAATAGTATATCTTTTTACAGTTTTTCTAAGGAAGGCAAACCCTCAGGATCAAGTTTATACATGCTGCATGAGATTTGTGCTTTTTTGAAGGAGGCCACTTAAGTGTGGAGACTATTGATAAATTGTTGCCAAACAAATACTTTTGAAAAGGTTTAATAGTGTATGTAATACCACATTTCACAATGAATCATATTTTATAATCATCTTCCTTTTTATGGTTTTTTCAAATCCTTTGTACAAATATGTATTATAACAGCTTGCTTCGGTTTTTATCTGTGAATAAAAGATACATCTATTGTTACGATTGCTTCTTGCTATGTACGTGATTTTAATGTTCAGAAGAGAGAGGATGGCCTGTGGTACACTGTATTAAATGTCATATTATATTATCTCTTTGCCCAAGAGAGATAACTGGGAACAGAGTTTTGACATTAGTCATCATAAACCAATCGGAAAAGAGAGAGAAAACACCAAAGGGTAAAATAAATAGCAATGATGATACTTATATTCTCTTAGCACTTTGTAGTTTACAGAACAAAGACCTGTGGCTCACATGCTTGTTTTCCCTGATGAGACAAAGCAATTAAAAATGGGTCTAAAACCACAAGAAATCTTTAGGAACCAGAATCAAGCCCTGGGCCCCATAGGTCCATCATAGCAAACGACTACATTCATTTCTGTCTGACACTGCTGCGTTTGCTCTCTGGTTAGACAGTAGCTGTGCCTGGTCCTTGTCTCCCACTGATGCTGGCTGGAGTAACTCCAGGCAGATTTAATGTAAAGCTAGTGCTTCTAGTGACACCATCTTGAGTGTTTTCCAGCTATTTGGCCAAACGGCCTGTAATGTGTGAAATTTTCCCTTCCCTCTTTATCTCTCCTTGCGTAGCCCTAACAGCATGGCATCCAAGCAGCAAGTTCTCTTACCCTCACAAGAGGCCTGTGAGAGGGAGGAAATGCTTTCCTCCTCATTCTGCAGCTGGAGAAGTGGGAGAGTGAGAGCAAGAGTTTGATGCTTAAATATCTTTGTGACTTTGCATAGGTTACAAAGGATGCCCTGCTCTTATCTACCTCTCTGTGATTTATCCCTGGAAAAGCGTGGACCATGTTTGCTTACTGACATTTGGCACTGCGTTGGGTTGTATGCAGGGGAATGTGGCATCTAGAATTTCTGGAGGATCCCCTTGCTGTTATCCTTGAATACCAGATAAATTTATTATGTTGTAAATTCCTGCTATATTCACTTTCTGTGTGTGTGCGGAAAGTCAGTTTTTCCAAAGATGGAATCAAAACCATGGAGTGATTCAATACATTGTGGGTTTTTTTCAGAGCAAGGATCAGATAAATAAATACAGTCAAAATAAAAAAGGCAGCAGTGTGCGGAAGGACGAGTATTTCTTAGCAAAGAGGAAAACCTCCAAATGAGAGGGCTAAAGGAGAACATATTCCTGGGGAGCTCTGCACTGGGGTGTTAGGTTTTGCACTGGTGCCATTTCACCGTCCTCTGGAGATGCACATCTTAGTGGTGCTGCTGCAAGGTGGGTTGACTTGTGGTAGCCTCTGAGCCTCGGGCACAGCAGGGCTGGGCTCACAGGCTTCTCAGGGTAGCCTGTAACCCCCTCTTGAATGGACACGAGTTTTTGTTTCTTTTATTTGCCAGCCACTTCATCCTCTCCTCAGAGGTCTTCATTGTTTCTCCCCCACTGCAGCAATATTGTAATCCTCCGAAATAAAAAATCAAGCCACTAATAATCCATCCCAATTTTTATAAACCTGACAATTTGTTTAAATATTCTGCTATATAGTGTTTGCTGATGAGTCCTGCCTCCTTTGATACTTTGTCCTTAATTTCTAACTATGGTTATGTTTTCCACAAAGTACCAAAAGAGACATTTCAGGGCTGCTTAGTTCCATGTCAACATGGCAACAGCATGCATATTAAATGCATTTAGCCTCTGGCTTGGTGACACAAAACAAGCCTGAGATGCAAAATAAGGTGAGGCACTGATGGATGAAATAGCAGACTTTTCCCTATGCAAATTCTGTTCTTCATTGGTAGCTGTGGATAGTAAATTATCTTCCATATCTCAAGACCTCAGAGCCTGTAATATTCCTTTCTTTTTGGTTACTTTTGCAGTTCAGTTAAAATTCATACAACTATATGCTTAGTTTATGATTCAAGCCTATTTTGCAAAAGGCTTAATTATATGAAGTTACAAATGATAATTGCAAAATAAAATTGAATGCTTTATTTCATTAATTTTCTATTTAGATTTAATGATTTAAGAGAGCTATTAAATTGCACACTTGAAGAGGTGATCCTGTTGGGTTTGTTACGGTATCAAATAAAACCTTAGAAGCCCACTGGTGGTGGAGAACTGCCTGAGTTACTTTTGTCAGGGCTAATTCACAGTAGAATTCTTTCTCCCTTGGTTGCAGATCTTCCTGTGAAATCCCTCACCTCCTCCCTGCTGGGGCAACCCTTTCTAGGTCCCTTGATGGCCCAGTCTACCAAGCAGCTCACATCATGCTTATTTCCTGGCAACAGGAAAAAATGTATTGACAGCTGCTATTTTTTTTAAACCAGTGCAATGGTGGCTCTAAATAAAGCTTAAAGATTAAAGTTCAGGAAGTGGGACATAAGTTCCCTTTTCCTCAAACCCCACCTCTCACCAGGTTTCGCTAACCAGGAGGCCAGAGGTGAGCTTGCCTGCATGTAAGGGGCAGGAGAGGAGAGGTCCCCACCACCTCAGTCACAAGGTCAGGCACCTTTCAGGAAGAGATGAAGTATGGACTGGTCCAGAAATCAGGTGAGAAAGCAGGACTCTTATCTGGTGACCAGGGACTCAGGAAAGCGAGGAGAACCTTGCACTCTGGATATGGCCTCCAAGCTTACTTTTGCATTTTCCCATCCAATAGTCATGGTCTAATATATAAAACTGCTCCTGGGATGTGGACGTTCAACTCGCTTGTCAGAATTTGCAAGTTGGATGGATGAGTTGGGGGAGTCAGTAGCCACTCCTGTAAGCTGTGCTGTTGCTAACCATGTCCTAAGCAGTGTACATCTATGGGGACATTGCTACATGCTAGAAGTGTTTGGAAATGCAGTTATTACAAACATAGATTCCCTATGGAGAAATCAGGTGGTGTGCAGGCAAAAACTTAATGTATGTGTAAAACCCATTTCCCTACAGTGCTTCTGGTCTAACCAGTTCCAGCTAAGGCATTTCTAGGACACTCTAACTGCAGCATTGAAACGTCAGTGCTAAAAGAGAATGCAATAGAAATATGAGATTATTTGTTCTTTTCTCAGCATGCAGAAAGTGTTTCATTTATTTCTATTTCAAGGTACCCATGTATTCTGTTTCTAGTTATAAACCCATGTTTTCCAGTCACTTGCATTTTATTTTTAAAGTTATGTGTGGAACATAACTCCACAGGCAGCTGTTCTATATTGTGGCTATAGGCAGGGTTTAAGGCAAAAATGTTAGCTATAAGATGACCTCTGTATCAGATGTCCAAGCTGGCAGAAGTGGACACAAATAAAAAATGGTGCTGTATTTGGCCCCCAATTCACTACAGCACTTAGGCACCTGTTTAAGCAAGCAAGTAAATCTGGTTTGTATCCAGCAAAACACTCAGATTTTGGCTTATATCCCATTGACTTGGATTTTTTTGCTCCAGGGCTTCAGATGGTGTGAATTGCTTTAGCAGTAGTTCAGTGGAGCTACGCTGCCTTTCACCAGATGAAGATCCTGCTGAAAGTATTTTACATAGCAGTGGTATCTGGGAGAAAGAAAAGAATAATTCTGTTGATGCCCAATGATATCATGAGTGCAAATTAGAAAGCAGAAACTGCCTCCCAGGCTGCTCCCGTATGTAGCATCTCGTGGCTTCATGCAGAATTTGACCTGCAGAAATCTGTTTGTGGAATACATAGAATAAGACATAACTCCTGACAGTGTAGATGTTCAGAGAGATTTATTATCAGACCTGCTGGGGAGATGCTTGATGATGGGTTGTGTTTGGCACGGCACTAACCTTACCGCAGCTTATGTAGGAGCCCATTATTTCAGTCCTTGTTTCCCTTCCCAAGACTCTCCCCACAAGCTGGCCGTGGCGGGGGCAGCATGAGCATGGTGGCAAAAGGAGGGGAATCTTTCAGAGCAACCCACACAGGGACTCTGGGTGATGCACACTTCCTCAGCGGCCTGGTTTTCCCTTTTCTATGTGTCTTTTGCTTCTGACTGTTGCATTCAGCTCGAGACAGGTTATTCCTGGGCATATTCCTGTGGCTCCCAGATGAGAGGGAAGGGCAGCTGTCACTTGGCTACATCTCACTGGGAGATGGACGGTAAAGAGATGCTCATACAGCAAATACAAGTAACATTTCTGCCTTCAATCCATTGTATCAACACTTATTCAGTAGCATAAGTCACTTGTTGTACTTTTATTTTAATATATTCTATAGAGATTAGGCCCTTATTCAAATCTTGGTGGTAAGGAGGTCTCTCTAAGACAGCTTTTGTTTGGTTAATCTGTCTTTCAAGTGGATGGCTCAGGTCCTGGTGTGAGCCAGTACAGCTTCATTCTGCAAGGCTTTTGCTTCATTTATTTCTTTAATGTAAACATTTCGTGGGACCTCCCAATCGGGTCTGGCAAAGGAAGGCAGCAGCGCACACTGTGCTGCCTGGTCTCCCTGGGACGGCTGAAAGAGCTTGTCCTCACTTTTGAAAGCACAACCCTGTCTTTTATGGAAACTAAATGTATCTTTGCTGTCAACTTCAGTAGGGGAAGCAGCAGGCCGTTAGTTAACTCCTGGCATCGCTGGTATTACAGCAATATTACGTGGCCAGAAGGAGCAAACCCTTCAGTCCCAGGGTAGTGAAAAAGCAGGTTCATGCCTCCTTGTTATCTGGCTCTCCTACCCGAGGTCAGCGGATTGCCTTAGATTCTGCCCTTCAGAGCGTCAGGGACCTAATCAGGGCTGCAGAGCTCTTGACACAGCTCATGTGACTGTATTTAAAGCACATTTTAATTGATCTGACCTTGTATGGGAAATACCTTTAGAGTCCTAATGTGCTGCTCTCTGGGAGGCAGGCGCAGTGCTCCAGGGCACAGGCAGTCGAGAAATACGCAGACATTTTAGAGTTTGGCCTTTGACTGGAAAAACTGACTTTTAAATATTGGCTCACCGAGACCTTTCCCTTCGTCTGTAACTATGACACTCCATTTGTCAGCACCTGGCACAGATATACTTACAAATGCCCCTTGTTTTGAAGGGTGCCACTCATTTTGTTGTACATTACCATTTAAATGAGTTACATTTGTACCTAAAGGCTTCAGTCTCATGGGGCTAAGTGCTGTACAAACACAATTTTTTAGCCTAAATAGACAGGGTATGAGGGGAAAGGACAAAGTGGACTACTGTGTTTCCCTCCAAATTGAGCATGTAACAGTTCTTTAAAATATGTCTTTCCAATGTCCTTTGCTGAGCACAGAGCGAAACCTTCAGACGCAGCAGCCAAAACACTGCAGACAGGCTCCGATGAGATGCCATTTTCAGACTGCTCAGTTTTCACAGTGAAGATGAGTTATTTACTTTTATGACAGGAAATGAGGGAAAACAAAGCTTTCCCTTCAGCTTTTGGGGAGGGAAACAGAAGGAGGAAGATGTAATAATGTATACAAATGTCTCCATAAAGAAAGAAAATGCCAGCGCCTGGACTGTGCATGTCTTTGCAAAAGCTGTGCATTCCGGGCAGGCACAAACGGGTGGCAAAGACCGGGGGCAGCCATGTGCTGCACCTTCCATCCTCCCCGTTTGTGCCTCCCCTTGGTCACATCTCTGCTCAGCCTCCTCCCGACCGAATCATTTCTAAAACCCCTATCTATAGCTTTAATGTAGCAATTTTATAAAACACTTTTGCAGTCACAGGGTTTCCCTGTTTTCTCCTTTTCCCAGTTCTTAGTGTTCTGTAGGACATTGTCTATTCTTCTTGCTGTTGCCTCTTTGGATGCCTCACTTGGTTTCTGATTTGCTTTTTGATATCTAAAGTATTTCCACCTTTTCTTCCAGGTCTTCTTTACTAATTCTCCAGTCTGGATGTTGAAGTTACTTGATGGGGTTGTCCTTGATAGACAGCCGACCCAGCACAAGCCAAGCTCTGAAATAGCATGGAAGCATTAAACTTCGAAGACACATCTCATCTAATTTTCTTTAAAATCAGAAACTAGGGAAGCTGATTAACTCTGTCAGGAGGGACTTCCAGATGTACTGACAACACACTGACTGATTTGCCATAGGGACTAAAGATCCCTTTTCAGGTATGTAAATTGTAAATGCAGGTTTGAAAGCTTCATAAAATGTACTCCTCCATGGTGCTCATGGTATGGATGTCATATTTGAGTCATTGGTGTTATAAGATCAGTTAATATAATAGATAGGTCTGTATATGTTGGGAATATGGCCAGGAATTTCAGCTCTGTATGCACCAGGCATGCAGCTGTGCAGTCCTTGCCCTCCAAGGCCTTTCCCCATTAGCAGTGTTAATAATCAGGTTGGAAACGAGCACAGCAGTCTGACAGCACCATATGCAAACTAACTGGGAACCTTTGGAAATGCTAGCGCCCTGCCTTCCCTTCTCTGGCAAAAACCTCTCTCTGCCCCTTGCATGTACGCAGCTAGTTAATAATTTTCCAGCTGACGGTAAATGAGAAGATGTAGGGCTGCTCCCAGCACTCTAGGACCCATGCAAGTTGTTGCATGCATTTCAAGTGGCTTCCACTGTGTTGCTATTTACACAGAGCTCCCCATGCTTTGCAAGGGGTGATTTAACTGTAATCTCCCACAGCAACAAGCTGCACAGGCAGTAGTTCTGCTATTTGTATGTAAGTTTAAAATGTGGCAATACTTCAACAAAGCCATCGTGGCTTTATGTTTACAAATGTGTTGCATGGGCCTTGCCTTTGTTGTGCTATCACCTTATCAGAGTGAATGGCTGATGTGTTTTGCCAGCCTGCAGCGTGTTGGCACATACTCTTGTAAGGGACCTGTTGCTGCTTTTTGTTTCTGGAGAGCACCCATGTAGGCTGGGGAGAGGGTCAGTGTATGACTGAGCAACTCCACTGGTTGACAGAAGTATCTGTGGCCACCAGACTGTGATTCAAGTTCTTCTGCTAGTGCCCAGTCTTTGAAAAGTCCCAGGTCTAGTTTTAGCAATGTCACAGATGTCAGTACCAGTGTGGCAGGGGCCTGTGGGCCACCTGGAACCTGCCCAGTTTTTGTCCTTATTGCACTGCAGTTGCTGTTTCTTGTACCTTAAGTTTTAAACCACTTAATGTCAAGACGGGAATTTTGTTAGCATTTACATGCATCAGATTACGATCCCTCCCATTGTCCAGCGGGGTGTGAGACCAATGAAGAAATAACAGATTTCACTGTGCATTTGGAACAAGGAGTGAAAAGGCTGCAGTCTTTTTTTGCAGCTCTTCTGCATATGGAGAGGGCAGCGGTGACCATGTGGAAGGACTCAGCTTTGTACTGCAGCCAGCTTAAGTGACAACTTGACAGCGCTGACAACGTGCTGGTGACTCACTGCACCTCGCAATCCAGCAAGAGCTGGAGAGTTGCTCTGTATAAAGACAAACTGCTCTTATTTGCTTTATGTTGATTTTTGCCTTTCCTAAGATGCGTGATGAACCAAGGACAGTGGTAAGATGTTTCATACCTTAGCAAACAGGTTATTTTTCCTCATTTTGTCCAAACTTGATCTTGTCCAGAGGCCTTTGAATAGAAGCAGTTTGCTTTTTATATTGGGTGTTTCAGACATGTTCTGACTGCATCATAAAACGACACAGGAAAAGTGCAGAACAACTATAACAGAAGAGAACCCGCGGCTGTTAGCAGCTGTATCGGAGTTTATTGTTCTCCCTTAGACCAGTACCATTCCCACACACACCAGTAACAGAATATATTAATGCAAGAGAACTTTGCCCCACGGTTCTCACACACACCAGTAACAGAATATATTAATGCAAGAGAGCTTTGCCCCACGGTTTGCACTTCAGGCTGTGCATGGTATCTGGCAGGGGAAGCAGTGAAGCAAGATTTCTTACTGACTTATGAACACCTCCCCTTCATCCCCTCCCACTAAAGTCGAGCTCCTGGCACAATCCCAGCGACAACCCCAGCAGACAAAAGGCAGCATGTGCTGCGGCTACTGCAGAGCAATTCGCGTGCCGGCTGCCTGGCCAATTGCTGCCACAGGGACTGTGTGATGCCTAACTTGCGTCTGCCCTTCCCTTGGTGGAGGAGTTAATTTCCTCCTCTATCTCGCTGCCAGTTTTCACGAAACCCCATGGGAATGCAATTATCACTGAGATTTCTGCCCTTGGTCAGATTTGTTTGATGTTGGCCAACCCTCCTCCCAGTTACTGGGGATAAGAGGGAGAGTGGTGAGATGTACAGTGCTATTAAATAAAAATGGCTCAGCAGTTAGAGGAGTTCCTATGTGCGGTATGAATCTAAATAATTTGCTTTCAAAGCTGAGCATGGTATTAAAACAGAAAAATACGCAACAAAGCTACACACTCCTGAGTGATTCAGTGACTTCTAGTCCTAAACCTGAGGTCATCTCCCATAATGAGATACATCTGAAATAGGGTTTTGCTTCTCTCAGTAAATAACACCTATCTCTGCTTCTGGGAATGAATTGTAAGTAGTTGAGAAGAGAGGATATCGGTACAGCCAGTTGATGTGTGTTCAGCGGGGTTAGAAAAGCTGACAATAACTCTGTCCTGGAATTTGCTTACGAGGATTTCTTACAGCTCCAGGTTCTGGTTACAGATTACAAAAGGCACAGCTTTACCTGAGAGTACACTCAGGTAAATTTAGTTTGTCTGAACTTAGATCAGTATTGATGAAAAGAGGATTTGGTCCTTAGGCCTTCATTCAGGACAGCACCTGTGTTTAGAAAGGATGCTTACACACCGGCTTAACTCACTGCCATGCTTCAGAAAGCACTTTTCTAATTTACAGGCTTCGTGTGCATTATTGAATGGTAGCGAATTAACTGGAGGTGAAAACAATTCTAGCACATTTCTTCAGCTGCTGGCAATACATGTAACTCCATTGTCTTCAATAACGAGTGCTAATTTTACACCTGTTAAGGACTTGATAAAGAATAGTGTTGGCAGTGCTGTGCCTTCTGGGGTAGATAATAAGCCATTTTGTGTCTTTGAGTCCTGGCTTTCTCACTTGCTTGTGCTGGCTGGAGTGTTATGAGGGTGAGATGTGGATTCTATTTGCTGCTGAGCCTCCTATGTTATTATTCTGCCTCTCCCATGCTGCTAGTAGCCATATGGGTGACTCTTTTGGGAACATGCAAGCACTGTATTTTGACTTGCACCCTGGTGTAAATGGATTGAATGGCTTTCTTGACCTGTCTGTTTACTCCTAATATAAGGACAACATTTGAAAATAGTCTTGGCTTGCACACACCTTTGTCTATAGAAGTGAGGGCAGCCATGTCTCAGCTTTGGAGGAGTTCTAGTGAGACTTTTTAGAAGCCACTAATTGTATGGGCCATCTGCTGTGGGGGGGAGGGCTGAAAAATAGTAGGTATTGTCTTAAGTGTGTGTAATCCAATTTTTTTTGTGAATGCAGCCTTTAATCACTAGTCTTGCAAAGTGAGGCATCTGTTTCTGAATTTAAGTACTAAGAGAGACTAATCAGACTAATTCAAGTCTTTCTGCAATAGGCCTAACTGATCAACCTAATATCTTTACAAAAAAAAAAAAAGTTGTTTATTTATGTTATTCTTTACAGTAAGGAAGATGATGAGTCTTTTAATCACTTTGCATGGTAATCTTGCAAGAAATTTGTTTACAAAATACACCTGTTCTCATTTGTTGCTACTTCAAAGCCTGCACTGTGCTTAAAGGGAGAAGAAAGTGCTGATGTATGTATTTCCTACCAGGGTTCTCTTACTCTTGTAGTAGTGTAAAAAGTTATGTTTGAAATACAACTTAGCCTGAAGTGGGTGTGAATTCTTCCAATGTAAACTGTCAGTCTGAACTGGAGCATTTAGCCTGAGAAGAGGTTTTTAAGTGAAGCCTTTTCTCACGTTCGTATGGCATGCCAAAATACTTTGTTTTCAGAGCTGAGCATCCTGCTGTGAAGAGAAATCATTAGTATGTGTATTTAGGTGCACGGTGCCTAGCACTCAGTATATTTTGCAAATGTTGAAGCAAGCCATTATTAGAAGACTGCTATTGAGGGTAAACTGAGGAAGACCAAAGGCACACAAGTCAGTGAGGCTAGTAGGTAGTACACTTGGCTCCTTGTTCCTCGCTCTGGCTGTTGGAAAGTACATCGCATCCCAGAGCTACCAGTCTAATATTGCCTGGACCTGCCCAAACATCTTGAATCAAATGCAGAAATATTATTTGCAGGACAAAAACGTGCTTCTGAGAAAAGGATACTCATCCTGTCACTGTAAAGCTAGCAAATCTGAATTCTGCTAAACTTGCTGCAGGTAGGAATTCATTGATATTTTTACAATTGGATATTGTCACATTCCTGGGGAAAGCTGATGTGGACTAAATGATTCATTTTATTATATGCACAGATGCACATTCAGGCATCAAACTGTGGTATCATCAAATTTGCATTGCTTTGCTTTGTGAACTTGTTAAAATAAGGTGTTTTATTTGCTGGTGTTGAAAGCTAGAACAAGTCTTCCTTACAGCTTCAGATAAACTCTCACATTTCACAGAGGCCTCAACCCTGGGCAGATGATTAACCCTTGAGTGAAGTTACCCTTGACTTCAGTCTAACATATGTAGTGAAAGTTATTCATATACCTAAGCCTTTATCTTAATTATCATTTGCCTGCTGTATTAGGGAATGGTTAATGTGCCAAAGGCAACAAAACCTCTGCATTTTTATTCAGCAAGTGCCTGTGAGGCCAGACCTTTTTCTTAAAAGTTATAGGGTATAGCCCTCTTCCTACTGTTCTTGTAATGGTAAACTAAGAGGAGAGGAAACTACAATATTGAACATAGTGATGAAATAATGCCTATTGTTTCATAAGGCTGTAGTGGAAAATAACCAAAGGAAATGGCAAGAGTAAGCCAGTGAGAGTTGGCTTACAAAAATCTGGCATTACAATGTCAGAAACACATGGCAACTTCCAACTCCCTTTATTTCACTTAGTTAATATTTTGCAGAGTGTTTGCATGTGTAGTACTGATCAGTACTAAGATCTAGTCCACCTAGGCCTTTTACCAGGTAAATGAATCGACGTCCTCCAAATAAAATTTAAGCATAATAGTCATACTGACTTCACCTGTCATGAATGTTTGTTACAAATGTTCTTATCCTTTCTCCTCCTGTCTTTTACAAAGACAGCACCATAAGGTTTATAGGATGCATTTAGGATGTTTCTTAACTCCCAGAAGACATTGTAGCATAAATAATTTTACTAAATGATGTTACTTGAACACTCCCTTTGTACTTGTTCTTTCCTATCATGTAACCAGGATAGCACTTTGCTCTCACTGCGGTGGTGGAATGAGATATTATGCTATCACAGATGTTGCCACAGCCCAAGATAAACTTCATCACTTAGAAAAATAACTACTGGGACAGTCTTGGACATAGCCATGGTGCTTTCATGTGGTTTGCTGTTCTATTGATGGTGTTGTTGGAAGTCTAGTATAATATAATACTGGGAGGAATTGTTACTATCAAGTGTCTGATCCATAAGCACATAGTAATCTAGTGAAATTTGTTAAATGAAATGTCTGTAGCATTCTGTTACCAGAGCTGAAATAATAGGAGGCTGCTTGGGCACTGGGCTGTTTGGTAAATTTAAGCAGGGGGCTTCTTATGAGCTGAGAGGCTCAGAGGGGCTTTTCTGAAAAACACAGGACAACTGGTTAGTTGTGGGCTTTCGTTTGCATATGCGGTGGCAGAAAGGTAAGGAAGCTGTTGTGAAGGTGGAGGAAACACAAGGAGCATTTCGGGGGGAAAAAGTGAAAAAGGCAGACTTGTATTTTGCAGCAAAGTAATTGCCTGCTGCCCTTTGTTCCTCTGGTGCTTTGGTGGCAGGACTTGGTGTGTGTGTGTCCTGTAGCTAGGCAGGACTGTACCAAAGATGCTCCTGACAAGTAGTGGGCTTGCACCACCAGCAGCTAATGGGAGCACTATCTGTCTTGTTATTGGGTTGCAGTCTCTACTGTGACTGATTTTTACTGGAGTGCGGATATGAACAGGACTTTTAAATATGTGGGAAGACCCTTTCCACCCTCGAGCAATCTTGATACTACTATCCTTCCTGCAGAGGAGGAGAGATCATTGTATTCTTCTCAACTCAGCAGTCCACAAGAGCATGAGGTAAGAAACTTTTTTCACTCTGAAAAAATTATGACGTGTTCGGGAAGTCAGCTCTAACTAAATTTGCCATTTCCTATCTATTTTCTGGTGTGCAGTCACTTGCTGAAAAGTAACAGCTTTTGTGACACAGGAAGTATGAGACTGTCCAGCAAGAACATGTAATATAGTCCTCATCCTACTTTAATACTTGTTTAATAATCTGTCAAGGCCCAGTTTTGATCTCTGACCCAGAGCTGCCAAGACTGGAATAATCTTGGTGTTTGAGAATAGAAGCAGCTTTATACTTAAAATTCTTGTCCTGTTGGGATTTTTGCAGTCTCCCTTAAAGTGACTTGAGGTTGCTGTGTGTGTCTAGAAGAGGTGAGCTTAAACTTAAAATAAAGTTAAGCTTTTATTTTGGTAAAAAATAAAGCTTTTGGTAGCTGGCCTTATTCATCTGCAAACACCTGAAGTGATGTAACTTAACATACATAGTAAGGATACTGTGTTTTATCTGTATCCTGTATTGTGGAGGGATGTGATTTACTTAAGAGTCTTTCTCTCCCTGCTCCCCCCACTCCAACTTCAGATCTTCTACCTGAATCAGGCATAACAGATTTGAAAGTAGCATTTCACACCCTGCTCTACTAAATTCCTTTTTGAGGAAGCTCTAATCTGGGTATTGCTTCATAAATCTAGTACTGTCTGTAACAGCTAAGGTTCATGAGGTTTTTCTTTCATACACTCTTGCTCACATATCATAAATTGAAATCCTGGCATTTAGTTGGGGTGTTGCAAAACCTGCATACCTGCATGGATATTTACAACATGCTGCATAATGCATGCGCTTTTCCCCACATCTTACCCCTTGCTGGTTAAAGCTGTCCCCTGCGCTACAAGTTCAAGTCCATAAAAGTTAGAGTAGTGCATGTGTGCTTAAAGCCAAGATTGCTTCTTTTGCATTCTATTCAGGTTAATACATTTCAGCCAAATTTGTTAGCCCAAGCATTTGGGATCTTTCCCATATACAGCTTCAATAGATTCTGCAAGCATCTTTTTGTAGGGATGCTGACAGATGAGTATCTGGTTAAGGGCTAAATGGAAATGAAGATGTCCTTGAGACAGTTTTAGGCACTCCTTATGTTGGAATAATTTGGGTGCTGAAAAGCTTTGAGAGCAGTTAGACCAACTGGGGAAGAATTGGGATTTGGGGACACCCTATTATGTCTCTTTGAACACAGGCACTGCTTCAGATTTCCCTTTATGGGAGAAATGTATATTCTTAGGCTGTATCCTTAGTGGAGGTAAAGCAGCATGGCTTTACTGAAGTCAGACTGACACTGCCTCTACAGGATCTGTCTTTAAGCTTTAAGTCTTTTTCATCAATTTGCAAAGTAAAACAGGTGTGCTTTCCTCTAAAAGACATTGTGTTCTCTGTGGAGCTTCAGTGATGAGCAAAAAGAAATCTTTCCATTTAAATAACTATAATTTATATTGATGATAATATGCTGAATTCTATAACCACTTCCATCTCTCAGAAGGATCTTAATACATCCTTGAGTTTTGGGACACCGTTTCATCTGGATGTAGTAGATGGATGTATATGTCATGGGGTCTTTAATTTTCACTCCTTGGATTCATTTTCCTTCTTTCTGATTAATTTCTCTATGGGGTGTCTGCCTTTTTACATCATGGCAAATGGAGTGCCGGGGGGAGGGAGATGTAATGTTTTATTAGCAGTCTCTGTTTAATGTAACTGTGCTAGTCCTGAGAACTAAATATGCTAAATGTAATTCCCCCGAGATGAACAGACTTACTGATGCTGGGAGAGCTGTAGAAGAACATATACAGGCTATAGAGGAAAGCTTGAAAAGCCAAATCTTTTCTGTACCTTTTTTCCTAAGCCTGACCCAGGGGTCTTTTCTGTTAATCTTAAATTTTGCTTTCTTGTAGGGAAGGAAAGATATTTCATTGTATAGTAAGTATTTGACAGCTGATTGAATGAAAAGATTGAAGCTAATGAGTGATATGAATTGTGCTGCAGTGGCCCTGCGAACGTATCAAAGAAAGGCTGAAATCAACGTAGTATATTAGGAGCCCATATGCACAAGTTGTGTTCTCTTATTAAGCAAGCTTTTGCTTCAACAAGTCTGTTGAAGCACAGAACTGAAGGAATTCTGAAGTCAAAGCCAACATCACTCCATTTTGTCTCTGCTTTCACATCTTTAATTCCATAAGACTATTGCTGCTTCTGTAAATTGCAGGTCACTCCCCCCAGTTAGTGTGAGGTGGGGTGGTGGCACTGGTGCTGAAGCACACAGGAATGAATACTTATCCTATAGCTTCTCTCCTCTTCTCTCCTCTTCACTGGGAGAGGTTAGTTGAGTCCCACAAGTTTTTCCCCAAAGGAGGTCTGCTTTATTACTTGTGTGTCTGGATGCCTCAGCTGCCATGAAACAGAAGCTGCACAATCACAAAGGATGGTAGGGTAGCCTGTATGGCACCGATGGGCATAAGCAGTAAGTTGTGAAGTTACAGTGCACTAGCATGAACTTGCCCACACTCCTGGGGCTCCAAGACTGGCTTGATGTGAAGTCATTTTATGCTTTGAAAGGAAAGGTGGAATAAGCTGCCTTGTATCTGCACTGCGGGTAACCTCCTTGGCTTAACCTGTGCTGTAGCTCTTATTGTCTAAGACTAAGCAGTTGGCAATTTAGAGCTGAGTTATTTTTCCTTTCTTTCACATGGAAAACAACATTACTGCACAAACAGTACTTGCTTGTGCTGTGTGTGGCTGTGTTACTTTGACACTTTGTGCCCTTATCTAAGGAGTCCCAGATCTTGCTCCTGTCTAATTAGTTTCACCCACTTGTACTAGGGATGAACCTGGAGATATTTGGAAGCATGCCAGCCACAAAACAAAAGGTGTATGGGAAGAGTGACTTCAGATCTCCCAAGTATCAGTCTGGTGCTTAGCTATTAAGCAGCCTGCCTTCTCATTACTATAAAGAACACTTTGAATCTGCCACAGACTAAGGGATCTGAGGGCAAGACACTTAGCTTCTCAATCTCTGTTTACTTCTGCAGTGTATGGTATAGTAAATACATCTGACTGGAATATTATTAAGCTTATGGTGATTATAAGCCGCCTTGAGAAACCTGGATGCAATATACCATAGAATGATGTAACAATGGTATCTTTACTGGTCAAAAAGTGATTACTTTTAGAGGAGACTAATTGTACATGAAAATTTTGTAGCTAGTACCAGCAGAGTTCATTGCCCAGAGACCTTGCTGCTTCATAAACCAACAATTCAAATGCTATATTGACAAATCAAATTTATATTAACCAGATGTATAGTCAAGGACTTAACACATCCTTAGTCATGTGTAAATAAGTGCTTTTAAAAGAAAGGTGGTGTTCTAAAAAGAACTAGGAATCTTTTTAGTATCCCTTTTCTAGTTAGAAGAAGGGTACAACTGCAACTTCCAATAGAAATTTTGAAACTTAGGTTCTGCATGTGATATTGGACTTGAACCAGTGACTTCTCCATGCATACCTACCTGTCATGTCAAATGCTATGCTAAAAAAACCCCACCATGCTCCAGACATTAATTTCTTTAACACCATGGCTTCCATTGATCTATGGTTTCCCCGAACCACCTGCTGTGATGGTATTGCCTGTAGGGAAGCATATCACCAACTGGTACAGTTTTATTACAAAAAGGCCTGATTCTTGAATAGCATTTTTCTGGGGGTGTTCCAGGCACTCTGTAGAAGAACTACTGCCATGCAGAGGTAGAGACATCTGTGGTCACTGGCGCTTCCACTACTTGCTTTTTGTCATGCATCTGTTTTTCATCCTTGGAATTTTTATCTGTATTCAGTGTCTCAGCCTTTAAAGGAAAAAGCCAGAAAAAACTTCTCAGGAAGAGCTGTTCTTGCTTCTCAGTGGATACTAGTGCTTCTTAGCCCCTTGTATATTCATCCAAGTCTTCACAGAACCCACTTCTGATTTATTGTTGATGTTCCTCCTGGAAAGGCAGAGGGATCTTCCATTCTCTTGATGCTTGACTTCTAGTACCTTTAGAGTTGAGTTTAAGCAATGAGTGCACCTTCTCCTACAGTCAAGCTGCTGTGCTGTGGTCTTGGGGGAGGAATTAATTGATCTCCAATACCTTTGCCTGTAACAACACCTGTCCAGGAGCTACACATGTCTCTGTGATGATCTGGTTGCTGTGGTTGAGGCATAGCTACTCCTGCAGCACATTTAAGTGATGTAGAGGTATCATGTCTAGTCAACTCTGAATCATGGTCCAAGTGACCAGATCCTGTTTACAGTGCCATGGATTGGAACAACCTTTGGCACAAGTTTGGACAGAAGTCTGGAGTCATGCTTTTTAGCTGTGTGCTTTGCAATACCACCTCCTGACACCCTGACCAGGGAGTGCTTGTTCCACATGGGAATGTCCACCCAGTCTGGGGGAATTTGACCCTTAGTTCTTCCACATCCATCCTTGAAGCTGCAAGCTAGTGGACTACTTTATTTCCCTGTTGTGACAGTGTAAGAGACACAAGTCACCAGGTTTAAGCAGTGGGGGTTTGCAGCGGTGACCTGTTTGAGAGTGGGCTATGAACTGCTCTGTGCTGGTCACCACTGCTGCCAGCCAGCTCTGAGGCAGCTGGAAACAACAGTGGCAACCCACCATGGGCCACAACCTCAGCCAGTTAGAGTGCATGGTATCCCTGCTCAAACATATTTAAACAAGAAATGTTTCTTAATGAAGAAACTGCTTGTGCCACCTAGACCTCCTGCACTGCCTATCACCTCACCGAGGTAATTTTGACTGACTGAGTGTAACTCACTGAAAATAAGGCAAGTTGAGACTGAGAAATGGACACAATAAATGTTTTATGTTTTTTTTAAAAAAAAAACACCAAAAAAACCAACCAACCAAAAAAAAACCCCAAACCCCACCACATTATATTTGTGTATATATGTGTCCTTTTTCTCAATGCCCAAATTAGTGATCAGAAATGTGTGTTTTTAGTAACAAATGAAGTAAAATTCCCCAACTTGAGAGTGCTTTTCTGATGACAGGCAGAAAGGTTAAAGCTGGTAAACTTATTTTAAAAGCATGCTGCCAGATCACAAGCCTCTGAAAATGAGTGTTGGGTGCTTAGAGGAGCTTTATGAGCATGCCTTTGTTAAATAGCTGCTCTGATCTTGCTTATTCAGTCTTTAAATTAATGTGTAAAAGATGCCCATAAGCAACCAGCAGCTGAATTGACTGTGATTAGATGGATTATTACTATTACTCAGCCCAACAAGTTGCTATATGTTTTGTGTACTCAAGCAAATTTTGCTGTGCAGGCAAGTGGAATGATATGCACATGGGCTAACATTAAAATCCCTCAAAATATCACAGGATTAGACAAACAGACTTATGGAGTTGAAATAGAAATGAATTGCCTGTGTTTCTAAATTAGAGGCTTTCTGGCATTTACATATACAAATAGCTTCTATCTCAAAATAGTTTGTTTCAAACAAGCATCTACTCAGTTGCTCCTTTTCTCCCCATGCTAGGAAATAGGAGCTGATTTATCAGAGCATCAAACTGATTAAGAAGAGATTATCTGCTGTAGGGGCTCATTTAGAGAGGTCTGGGGATTCCACTGGGTTGCTGTGTTCAGTTGAATTAATTTCACACAGTAAAAAGCCAATCTCTTGGCTTTAACTTCTTTAACTCTTTCTCTTGGGGTGAAATAATGAGGAAGTTCTTGAAGTTTTGCAGCCATGCAAATTGCAGAAGGTTGTAAGGATCCCTGGTGATAAAGTAACCCTGGAGGGTCTGCATCATATGATGAAGAAAAGGCTTCTCAATGTAGACCATGAGCCAGGTCCCGTAGCCCAACATCCTTCCTGTGGTTGACTGATCTGGGCTCTGAGCTCGCACTCTCCTTAGGAAGGACTGAGTGCTGTTGCTGATGGACTGGGCCGAAGCATGCTCAGCCCTGCCTGCCTGCTTTAAACAGTTGCCCAAAGGATGGCAGTTGGGTTAAGGTGGCAAGCCTTTCTTACCTCTGGAGAGCTCTGGAGCTCAAGTTAAGGTAGGAGTTGAATGCTTTGAGGATGGCAGGTAAACCTGTCTTTGAAAAAGGGTCTAGACCTGTGGCTTTGTCAGCTGAGATACAGCAATTGTATTACCTGCTCCCTCAGAGCCCTCGAGGACTTTGTGTCCAGTTCCCTTCCAGACCTGGGGTTAGGATGACAACTCCAGATCTTATTCTGATCTACAGAATGAGTTTTAATATCAGACTGAATTTTTTAGGTAACAATTTATCGTCCATTGTTTAGGAGGAAACCGATAACTGATGCCCTTACTGCAAGACTGGAAATGGCCATTAAGACAAATGCTTATTTCATAATTTCCAGGTGTTCTTTGGGGAAACTCTATATGGCAGGAAATTCAAGCCATGAGTCAAATAGTTACAACACAAAGAGTATTATTTCAATCAAGGGACCTTCTTCTGAAATAAACTATAAAAATACAGGAGAATACTTTATTTCCTCTTTAAGCTGTTGTTCAGGGAAGCACTTAATCATTTTAAGGCTCACTGACTGCAATGTGACTTACACATATGGTTAAGTGCTTTATTGACTAGAGATATATTCCCAGTGAGAGGCAAACATTCACTATGTGCCTTGCTCCACAGGTCTCCTATCTGGTCCACATTTGTATTTGCTATTACAATATGGTAACTTTTCATATTTTTTGATTGGTGGTGTGCTGGAGCCTGGTGCACTGTTGCTCTGACTGCTGGGTTAGGACTAGAGAAGGAAACTATTGTAAGCAATGCAGCAGCACTTTCCCTAATCTCTCTGAATCTGGGAGAATGTATTTGCTGATGGCAATTCCTTGGTTAGATGATAGCTGGGGATCAAGAAGGCATAAATTGTGTGAAAACATGATAGCAATGCACTGAAATGCTGTGGTATTTTTTGTACAACTTTATAGTGAGGCTGGATCACATTGTTATTAAAGTAGCATCTGCTGAATGGGTAGGGGAGGACACCAGTGTAATAGTGACTTTGTCCTTTCACAGTGATTTCCGAGCAATAGCTTAGAGAGGAAATATAGCATTCTCCTGTATTTTTTTTATAGTCCTGTAAATCCCCTCCAGAGTTGTTTATTTTCACATTATGCTGTGCCCCTTGCAGCTGAGGCCTCCCTGGGCTGTTGTGAGCAGCCCCAG
Source organism: Balaeniceps rex (assembly GCA_013401315.1). Lineage (NCBI taxonomy): Eukaryota > Metazoa > Chordata > Aves > Pelecaniformes > Balaenicipitidae > Balaeniceps > Balaeniceps rex. The sequence continues at coordinate 122,616 of VYZW01023071.1, forward strand.
CTAAGTGTTTATAATCAAAATAGAGCAGGCAGAGAAATGGTGGGAGATGAAAGACACATGGAATGACATATCCAGGGTGACAGGTCATCTCTACCTCTTCTTCCAGCCATGGGCTCAGGTCTCTCCCTGCACACACTTGTGTGCCTCCTGCAAAAGCTCTTTCCTGCCTATTTCAAATGCACATTTCACTGCACACTGCATAAATGTCAAACCAAAGTCTAGGCAAAAGCTTCAGACTTGTTGGCCCTGAAGAGAATGTGGCAAGTTGAAAGTGGGTCTTTCTTGCTTGAGTTTTTGTCCTTTAACACCCTATTGTGGCTGGCCATGTCGATAAAGATGCTGAGCCAACATAAAGACAATAAATGGCATTTACGCAGCCTGAAGAATATCCACTCAGTGGGTAAAACCTATCTAAGGGGGTCTAATGTCTAAGTTAATCTTCAATCATCTGTTTAAAGCTTGCAGATCAATGTATTTTAATCATATTGCATGCTATCGGTCAAATGTAAAAACAAACTTCCTTTTTAAAAGATTAATGTACTTCATTTGCAAAAAACATACACTTAATGTACAGGAATTTTGATTTTTTTCTGAGAGCTCTTTGAATGTTCATTGAAGCAAGATTTCAATTTATATTATATTAGAGTTGACAGAGGGGGAAAAATGAATAGCCATCTGCTAATCAGTTTATTTCTCATAATGAAAACAAATCTGCAATTTCCCTAATCTGAAGGGCATGGAGCACTAAGTTTGCAGGGAGCCAGTTACTTGCTGTCCAGGGAGTTTGCTTTCATCTTGCACAAAATAACTGTTTGTGGAAGACCTTGATTGTGAAATGCTGCTGCTAAACTCACCGTGACTCTGTTCTGCCTAAAGTCAAAAGTAGCCCTTGGTAGATACTGCAATGTTTTGAGGCCTATAAAAACGGGTATCAGTATGGTCAGATGCATGAGGCTCTGTACCCATGTCCCAAGCCTGCTCCTGTTTAAAAGCCATGCAGTTGTTAGTGAACCTAATCAATAAACCCTGCTGAGAAGTAGTGTACAGCATGCTTAAGGGGTGTGGTAATGTGAATGTGGAGTTTCTGGAGCTGTGGGCAGGCTCCAAGAGCCTCAGTTTCTGGGTGTAAGATGAGAAAAATTGTAGGCTAGTTTGTCTTTCACTGCAACTTGTCTAATGCTGCAGAAAGAATACACTATAAACTAGAAGCTGTGCCTGTTGTGCACGTGATGTCTGAGGAGTGTGAGAGTAAGCTCTTACAAATCCTCCTTTATTTAAAGAGCAATATGAGGTGGAGGTGGTTTTTCCCTGAATCTAGTGGCTTGTAGTATGTTAGTACCAAAACTGAGAATGTTCTTGCTTCAAAATCAAGGTTGTGATATGGATTGGAGAAGAAAGTTGATCTGAACAGAGAGAATGCGTCAGTGACAGATCCTGTACACAATTAATCTCTCTGCACAAGCACAAAGCAAAACCTACGTTCTCTTAGTTATCTCTTAACCTCATGGTAGAAAGGCTCATATACCTAAAAATCTATCTGTATGAAGGTGCTAGTGAGGGAGATGAAAACAAATGTATTGAAAGTAATCCTTACTGATGTTTAACTCATTTAATGAAGCTAATGTTGAAAGATTTCAGTGTTACTGTTAGGCAAATAAAAAATGTCAGCTTTAACATGCTTATGGGCTGTGTTAGACTGGCCAACATCCTGATGCAAGGAAAATTTCCAATCTGAAAGCATGGGGCAGGGGGGAATTTTCCTTGCCAACATGTTGGTAAAGGGAATAATTTTTCTTGCCAGCATCCTGGAGCAAGGAATTTTTTTCTATCTGTGTTAACTCTTGCAAAAATATTTCAGCATGTAAAATGTGCATGCTGAGCAGTGACAGTCGGGACCTTTTTTTTATTGCTGCTGCTGCTCTCCTCAGGCAGAATCAAGTGCAGGAGCTGGCAAGGTATTCTCAGATGAATCAGTCCATGAGCTGTGGCTTAGATCCTGAAGAGCAGCTGTAAAACTTAGATCTCATGAGCATCGGTTCCATATAGACTGTGTTGGTCCGGGATTGACTTCCAAGCTTCACACAGGGTGGAGCAGATGGAAGGGAGTGGGGGCCCAGGAGCCCACAGAGAGCTTGGAGAGGGGAGGACTGTGGCAGCTGGGAGGGAGGTAAGATTAGACAACTCTTTCCATAAAGTTTTGGGTGCAGAAGTTATCTGCTGCTGTTGAATTGTATGTTGTGCTACTTGCTGCTTTTGAATCTTTCTGCTGTGGGTATAAATCAGCAATCCCAGTTTTCCGTCAATTTAGCATGATGATGACAGTGATTGTCCCAACAAACAAATGCCTAGGTGATGAATACTGAGGAGTGGAAAATAAACCCCTTACAAGCAGGCTGGTGCCCTGTTTTTTTTCTCTGCTGCTCTGGCAGAAAGCAGGTCTGTGGAGCAGGGACAGTAACTCGTGTCAGAGTTGGTAGCTTAGTGCATCAAGCCTGTGTGAGCTTAGCAGTTCCAATTGGACTGGGTCTCCTGTGAGACTGTGGATGAGACTTGTCTTTTGACACAAATGGAGAAAATAACTGTCAAATTGGAATAGAAATAGGAAAGCTCATTTCTGTGTTGAAAGCTTTTGGAGAGCTGCAGCTTTGTTACATGCCTCTTCCCCTGTTTTCCCCAGTTTTTGGGCTGTGGTGATGTTTCCTACATGGGAATCTGCACTGAGGAAGCGAGGAAATGTGTTTCTTGCTATAAGCACACAGGTGCTCACAGGCACTTGTTAAGGAAAACTTGTAGTTAAGCAGAAAGCTGTGGGCTTGGGAGAATAATTTTACAAGCTATAGCTTTTGAGTATTGAGCATCAAAGAAAGTGCTGAGTCTACAGAAGGATATGGGATTTATTGGAGACCTTGTTAGAAAGATGGTAGCATATTTTCATATGTGACTTCTCCATGTTGACATGGAGATTACATGGACTGATCAACAATATGACATGACCTTAAAATCACAGAGCATTTGTGTGTATATGTGGCTTTTCAGACACTTGCTTCCTTTTGAAGTAACTTCTCAGACTCTTAACTCCTCTAGGAAAAAAAAAAAATTCTTCATTCATAGTAAACATCAGCTGCTTTACATTTGGAAGGGTGTAGATGAGTATTTGAAAGTTAATGTAGATCATCTTCTCAAACATGCTAGGTTTGGTTCTGCCTCTCAATGTCAGTGTATTTTTATATGTACCCTCTAAGTACTATATAAGCAGAAAAATGAGCTTTGTGCCAGTTCATACAGGAACAAAACCGTCTAGGGCATCCTGAACTAAAATAATGTGTGTACCACGGCTTTGTGCTTTGGCCTGTCTGGACTGGAGTGCTTTCCATTCTTTCTCCTTTGATACCTAATTTTAAGACTTCTCTCATGACTGCCCTTGATGTAACACGAATGCAGCCATTCTCACGATCCCTGTCAACTCCCCAGGGGTTTCTCTCCTTTTCCTGTATTTTCAGAAAGAGCTGATGAAGGAACCATCATAGAAAAGAGATTCCCTGTTAAGTATTTCGTTGGAGTGGAGCTAAATCAGATTGTCTCCAAATAGCTCTGAATTTTAGAGAAATCTTTTAAAGAATGTGAAATGCATGTCATTTCCTCTCTTCCCCGTAGTGAATGAACCAAGTGCTGGATTCATGTGCAGTCTAAGTTTGCCTGTAGCTTTTCATTTGAACTGCTCAGCTGACTCGTGTTGCTGATACCCTATTTTCCTATAGTCTACAACATACTGATGCTCATGTATCTGTGTTTCACCATGAAGCTCACAGGTGAGGATGCAGACAGGGGTGCAGTAAACCTTTCCATAGAGGAACAGACCAGCAGTTACTGGCTGAGAAGTGACCCATGTAGATTATATGCATAGACATGAATTCAAAGTTCTGCATGCAATTCTGGCTCTAACACATGCTCTGTGTACATGTGCTTAGTGATTATTTTTTTTTAAGGCTTATTTTGGCCTAGTTTTATCAACACTGTTTAGAATAAGCTGGTAGGTGAAGTTTTGGAGGCCTTTGAATTGCAGCTCCAAGAGATTTCATTTCCACACCAGTTAAGATCTGGCAATATCTTTAGCTAGTAAAAAGGAACCTTGTAAGGAGAGGAGAGCATCAGTTTAATGTTCATATGGTAATTACCTATTTTGGGGTGACATTTAATAGACTGAAGTTCACTGATGTTCATTTTATCCTTTTGTGTGGGGATTGCTGGAAAAGAACGTGTACTTAACATTTTGGGATGTGACAAAGGAGGAGAAAATTATACCCCTTGGCTATGCTCTTTTGATCTTGTATTTTTACCAAGGTGAAAATGTAGTATGTCAGATGCTAGCTACAAAGTATATATAGACTGTTTTTGTTTTCGACTTGCAGAGAAATTGGTCATTCAGATTGCAGAAGCATTTCTTTTGTGGAGGAGATTTTTTTGGCACTTATCAGTCCTTTCTTTGAACACTTGTGGTTATTTAGACTATGCAGTTACTTTGCAGCAGCCAGTACTCAGCTGAGTTTGGTGATATTGGAAGTAGAGCAGAGATATTCGATGTATGTTAAATCCCATTATACCTGGATTTCAATTTAATATGTAGACAAATTAAAGGACTTGTGACTTGTTTTATTTTACTCTTTCATAAGAAAGCGATATCAACACATCCGTGATTTTTAAATGGGAATAATTAGGATGTGTCCAAAGAATTATAATGGGGGTACAAGCTTCAGTTTTAACCAGCAAAAACTAAGACTAGTGGGATTTACATACATTATTTATCCCTCTTCATTTTAACATTTGGGAGTGGGTGTTAATAACAACAAAACCTAAGGTTTCTGGCACCTTGGGAGGATATGGTGTGCATGAGACACAGACTAAACGTCTCTCAAGGCTTCATGGGGACCTAGCAGTAGGGAGGGGAATTACATGCAGCTTTACTCCCATACCGTGAGTTTTTCTATTGTAAAATGAAGGTGTAGATACACAGGAGAAAAGTGAAGGCATCGTGTCTTCATGTTACACTAACATATGTAAAACTGGGGATGACTTTTCTCTGATTTTTTTTTCTACCTCTGAAAATCTTCTCATGAGGCAGGTAGGTCTCCATTTTTAAAAAGCAAGAAATTTATGCCTGAGGAAATATAAACAGCAAAAGTTGAGGGGAAAATGGGCAAAGAAAGAACTCGAATGCTGATAACAATGGAGGCTGAAAGGCATGGTTAGCAGCAATTCCCCTTTTCAGACACCCTGCAGAATAGCAGGAAGCTCTTCAGGGAGGCTTTCTTGTGTTGCTGAGAGAAACAAAGGACCGTTTCCTTCAAAAAAGGCCCTCTCTTGGATGGCCCCTTGAGAAGTGAAGCTTTACTGTTATTCCTCCAGTATATTGCCAATAAAGATGCCCAAATAATTTTAAAAAGTCTCTTAAAAGTTAGACTCTTAAAATGCATCATAGGTCAGGATTTGCATGGAAGAAAAGAGGGAAGAATAAGATTACTGCACAAAATTATTATCTGATCCAAATTGATGGAGGGGGGGTATATCCTGATCTCCTTTTATGACAAGGTGACCCACTTAGT